>JANHGB010050142.1:1521-22898 GCA_026283785.1 Coracopsis vasa | reverse complement strand
GGGAGGGGCGGACGAAGCGATTGGCCGCTCCGACGGCGAGACCCGGCCCCGACGGGCGGCTGCTCCCGGTGACACTCGCCCGCCCGCGCCTCTCGGGGCGGCCGGTGCTTCCCGTGGCTCCGGCACCATGGACCGGCTCAGCGGTAAGGGGCGACGGGACGGGACGGGACGTGCATCCCCTCTCCTATCTGTGCTTGGCGTGCGGAGCTCGGGGATGCCCGTCCCGGTCGCGGGGGCTGCGGGTCGCGTATCCCTTTCCAAACTGAGCTGGTGCACTCACCGGGTCGATGCGGGACTCTGTCCCGTTGGTGCCTTTGCCCCCCACCAACCCTGCGGCAGGGCCAGAAGGGGCACAAACTGGTACCATTTTCCCTTTGCTGGTCAGATGGGTGAAAAGCCAGTGGCTTGAAAGCAAGTTGGTGGGGTGTAAGCACTTGTTAGGGGCAATTATGGTCGTAGAAAGGGAGGTGGCTTGTGTTTCTAGATGAAGCTGATCAGATCCAGAGTTTCCCTAGCTGGGGAGGATGCCGGTGGTCTCATAAAGCCGTGGAGGACCTGATCCCCACCCTGCTGGGAAGAGGCTGCGTTCCCACATGTATGTGATTCCTGCCTGCAGCCTATGGCATGGGGCTCACGTAGCTGTTGGGCTTTGATCTGGGATATGAATAAACCTGCCAAGGCTTTGGGCCAACTTTGCAGAGAAGGTCTGGGCTTTCTGCTGGGGCTCTCAGGTCGCTGGAGGGAGTAGAGGAGGCTTTCGTGGGGATTGCTGCTCGCTGCTGCTGAACAATGGCCTGAGGCTGCAGGTGATGGTGTAGCATGGGGGTACTGGCCCTTAACCAGCCCTCAGAGGTGCTACAGAAGCACCAGCCAAAAATGATAACGGAGGAGGGCAGAGGCATCACTGGCTCTGCAGGCTGGGACCATGCAGAAGTCCCAGGGTGATTCGGACAGTCCTGGGTCTACAGTTCTGGGTCAGCATCAGAAGGACCCGAGGGTCAGGAGTTCCCCTTCCCTATGTAAAAGGATGGGGTGGTGTTTCCGCAGTGGAAACACAGTTATTAGGAGTTTGACTCCTGGGCTGCAGCTCGCGGTGTCTGTGCTCAGGAAGCAGTGCCAGTGCCCAGCAGCCAGGGAGGGGACAGGACGGTGACAGGGACAGCCTTCCCCCATGGATGCAGCTCGCCCTGCCTGCCAGCCAGACAGAGTGGCTTTGCCAGCGCTGAAGGAGGGTGCTGTTGCTGGAAGCAGTGTTGTCAAATGACATGTGATGGCAGAGCTGTCTTTCAAGGTGCTGGAGGGCCTCACTCACGGAGAGAGGAGAGCAGAGGGTCTTTGCTTCACATTCTCCTGCTGTGCAAGTTGGTAGGAGGCCACCCAGAATCAAACCAGGGGCCTCACTGCATGGACAGGCACGGGGTGCCTGGTGCACTGCAGAAACCATCCTGGAACACCATGCAGACAGGCCTGGGCATGGTGTAGCCATTCTGCAGGCTGACCCTGCTAGAAGAGTGCCACTAGTGCTGTTTTGTCCCCCTCATTGATGCCTGCTATGGTAGTGGCTGCAATGCCTGCTTTGCTTTGGGTCTTTGTAATGAGTTACTGTTAGTGTCTGGGTGGCTCTTTGCTAATGTAAACCCCCTCCTCATCACCCTGAACCACTGGATCACTCTGTGCCTCACAGAGGGAAGGTGTGGGGTCTCAGCAAGCTCCCTTCCCTAGCACAAGGGGTGCTGGATCTGCAGTGGGTAGGAGCTCTGTGCCCTATTCCCAGCCTCTACCTGCCCTCTGGCAGCCCCTTTCTTCACCTGGAGCTCCCATCAGGCCCTGTGTGTATCCTGCCTTGCTCTTGCTTTATGCTCTGCCAGCTCCTCCATCTCTACCCATGCTCCACCTGAGCCTGCTGCCTTCCCAGTGCAGGGCTCAGCTCCACACCAGTGGCTGCTTGTGGAGCTGTTTTGGGTTGTGCTGATGGAGAAGCGCACGCGTGTGTGGTCTGGGAGGTGATCTGTGCCATGAGCCTTTGCTCTAGCAGGGCTGTGCTCACACATGGCTTCTCCTCATTAGTGACTATTCCCTGACCTTTTGTGCCACCAGAATTTAGCTCCTGCACCAAACTTATCTGGGGTCTAAATCCAGCAAAGCCAGCGGAGGTGTGTCAGGGATAAACTTGGCTCCAACTTGCCCACAGGAATGGGGAGGCTGTGGGGCTGGTGGGAGGGAGCCCGGATCATTCCTGGCAGCAGGAATCCATGCACGGAGTCCGGTGGACGGGGGTGAGGAGCAGGGATCAGCTGCTAGCGCCAGGCAAGTGCCGAGCTCTCCCCCGCATTGCAGCCATTCCTTCCGCTGGAAACCCAGCTGCCCGGATCCACCGCCTGTTTATAGCTGGGAGCATGTGGGGAACGGGCTGAGCCCACCGTGGGCTGCCCAGGCCCTGGTGTTCTGGGCAGAGCAGCGGGAGGATGGCCCCAGGGGTGCTGATGCCAAGCAGAGCAGGGCGACACTGGAGTTATCTGTCCTGTATCTTCCAATATCCTTCTGTGTGCCATGCTGCCCTTAACCAAGCGGAATGGGTCTTGCTGTAGGTCCTGAATCACTGTTGGAGCCAGCCTGGCTGCTCCAGAGGGACTTGCCCTTCACATCACGGGTGCATGTTACAGCAGGGGCTGCTGAAGAGCAGGCTGGTGTCCCCAGCAGGGTAGTGTCCTCCAGCCAGGGGCCCTGGGGACTGTCCTGAGCTGTGTGGAAAACCTGCCTCTTTCCCATGTTTGACCTGGAAATGGTATTTTCCGGTATAAATGTGCTGAGCTGCGAGGCTGATTCACCCTTTGCTATGGAGCAGCGCTGAGACCCCATGTATCTGAAACCCTCCTGCCTGCAGCGGACTGGTGGTTCTCATCCCAGCCCAGGAAAACTCTGTTTTAGGCTTTGAAGAAGTTGTCTCACCCCAACAGTGGGACGGGTTTTCAGGGGAGGACAGGGAGCAAAAACTGAGCTTGACGCAAGCTTTGCGTGTGGCTCAGTAGCCAAGTAACTTGCTGGGGACAGAGATAACGATATAGCAGAGTAGAGGCTTGAAGTGGTTTCTGGCATCCCAGACTCATGTCCTATCCCCTTAACCCTTCCCTACACCAACTACTATCTAGCCTGGCACAGCCAAAGCTCTCTCCTAAGGAACACACATCTCCTGTGTGTAAGGAACCTTAAAATTAATGGCACAACTGTCAATTCTGTGAAGTATCTACTAAATGTCACCCTTCCAGGGCAGCAGCAGGACAATTGGGTTGGAAACCTCCCAAGATTGCTGCAGCCCCTTCCATTTTTGCTCCTGATATGCCTCCCATCATCAAAGGCAGGCTCTTTGGCAGGCAAAGGAAAACACTGATATTTCATAAGAGTTCAGAACGAAAACAGATCTTTGCTGCAAGGGGTTTCCATGCTCAAAATGCTTTTTTCTTGTTCTGTTTTTGAAGTGGGTTTCATGTGCATGTGATCCTGGAAGTGATAAGAGGGAGCCCTGGGAGACGCTGGTATGTTCTGATTACTGGCAATTAGCAGGAGATGTGGAAGGAGTGGCTCAAAGAATGGCTTTGGCTTTCTTCTGGGGTTTTTTGCACATTAAACCCACCCAGCCTGGTAATGGGGGGAAAAAACCCTTTTTTGTTCCTTGTCCATTGGGTGCAGCCTCCCATTTTATGTGGTCTCAATGTCATCTTATGCCTTTGGAAACCAAGGTTGTAAAGAACAGAGCCAGGAATTTCATACCAACAGGTTTGATAGCTGGCTTTTGTGTCCTGCAGATAAAAGCAGATTTGGTGAACCAGTCCCGGCACTGATGGAGCCATCGGCAATAACCAGAGCAGTCGCATCTTCCCCTGTGCTCCAGCTCATCAGCTTTCCTGCCGGGATAAACTGGCTTTCTGGCTGGGATAAACTGGCTTTCCTGCCTCTCCATCCCTGCCCTGCAGGGGTTAAGCGGGTAGGAAATGCTGTCGGCCGGTGGCCTTGCCACTGCACCTGATGCTCCCGGCGGAGCTGGGCAAGGGAAGGAAACGGAAGGGCTGTTCTCAGCTGAGAAAATACGCTTATCCTGCCCTCCGAGGGTCCTCCGGGGCAGCACGGCCACGGCCCCACACACAGACACCCTCTGCCTTGCCCTGCCTGCCCGGGAGCATCACTGACTGCAGGGACAGGGCTGAGCTGGCCACTGAGACGGTCCTAATTCCACTGCTGGACAGGGCAGACTCAAGCCTAGCCCAGCTCCCAGCCTGTGGGCATTGCCAGGGTCGGGGCAGGGATGTAACACAGGAGGCTGGGTGCTTCTCTCCCTTCGACTCTGTGGAGATATTTCCCCCACAGAGGGTCTGTGGTTTCTCCTCCCACTGCCTCTGAAAAGAGAGGTCCACACTGTGCAGCGTGGCTGAAAGCATTTGGGAAAGCAGAGCTGGCTGGTGGCTAATCCATTAGCTCCTTACGGCAGATCCCGCACCCATATCCTGCTAGATGACAGTCTCATGCCCTATCATGCTTCTGAGGGTCCAGTCACTTTCACAGCCACTTGTGTGACTCTTCCTCCCAGAAAGATGTGTCAGCCCTGCCAGCCTTCCCACATCTCACTCCTGCAGGTTGGGTATTGCACCCAACGTGTTTTGGATCTTGGTTTTGGGGAAGAATACGGAGAGCAGCCTTTTGGGATGCAGAGAGCTGGGGTGTCCATTTTGGAGATCTGGGGGCTTAAGGACCCACCTGGTCCTGGGTGTTGACATAGCTGTGCCTGCCCACGGGCAGGGCAGTGGGGAGAGCATGCCCACAGGAGAGCCATTATCAAGCATTGGGGTGCTGAGTCAGCGGGATTCCCACCACGGTGCCTGCAATTAGCTGTAATTCCTGCTGTTGTGCAGCCCGAGGTTTGGTGGAGATGAAGGGCTACAGAGAGGTGAGAGCTTCAGATCCCCCCAGCTCTGAGATAGCAGCGAGGTGTGACTGGGGGAGGATTCCTGATGCTCTGCTTGCCACAGAGGGTGGTCACAGGGGTGGGTAAATGCTGTAGCACTGGTTCCAGGGCCAATCCCAGTGTCTGTGGGGAGCCCAGGCCAACCTGCTGCTGCCTGCGCTGCAGAGTTTGTTTGGAGAAGGCAGACACCAAAATTCAGGTTGGAGGAAGCAGAGTTTATTCTGGTTCTGACTAATGCTAACATCTCCCCTCTGCCTGCAGCTTGTTCTTTATACATTACTCAGCAGGTCTCACCCCTGCCTGACTATTCCTTTAAAGGGCATCTCAAACCTTTCTTTTTCATTCATTGTTTAAACGTATTCTCCAGCCAGCAGCCTCGGAGCCCCAGGCTGGTCTGGCCAAGCATCCTGCCATGCACCCACTGAGGCTGGCACTGAGGTTTGAAATGCAGCCTGGAACTACTGAATCTGGTCCAGGTGTATTTGCAGAGCTAATTGTGTTAACTGGGCTGAGCTGTGGCTGGAAACAACTTGCTCCTGGGGTTAGGAGGCCCCCAGGAATCAAGGGCAGAGCAGACAGGGAGGAGGCTGCCCATGTGTTGCCTGGGGGCATGAGCAGGGTCACAGCGATATCTCACCTGAGTGCTTTTATTTGCTTGACTTCTTGCTGTGCTCAGCAGTAAGAGGGCGATGGAGAAACCACCCCCTGCTCCTCTGGGGTGGGGGCAGATACAGCCCCTTTGGATTTAGAGGGGTAAAGTTTGCTTTTGGTGAGCTAAAGCAAACAGTCCTCTCCAGGAGGTGAGGAAAGAGCTGCTAAGCCATCAGTGGAGGGGGAACAGCTCCTGGAGAAGTCCTGCTGCAGCATGGGGCACTGGAAGGTGGTTATCTGCCTGGGTCACAGGAGATGGTTGTGGGTAATTTAATCAGGCTGTTAATTATTACCTGCACCACTTGTGAAGCTGCTCTGCTTTGATGCAAGCTGCTGCAAGGAAGGACATATCCTGCAGCACAGCAAGAGGCTTTCAGTACCCATGACACTGTTGAGGGATCCCTGGGAGATGACACCAAGGGGACTGGGCACCAAGCAGAGCCCTGGACATGCAGTTGCTGCTGTTGAGGGGTTGATTTTCCACCCACAGCCATGCCCTGATTATGAGCATACCCAGGAGAGCCTGGACCAGCTTGGGGCTGCAGAGCTGCACCCTTCCCTGTGGGCTATGCTGCGAGGGGTGCGCTGCCGGCACAGGGCTGAGTGCGAAGGGAACCACCACCATCCCCTTGTTCTCCAGTTCCTCCTTTAATCTGGTTACATACAGAAGAGGCCTGACTGGCCCCACAGCAGGGAGGGATGGGTTTTGCTGTATGTGAGCTGGCAGGGGCGTGAATGCAGGTGATAATCTTTGCCCTTTGCAGGCTCTGTCAGCCTGTAATTACACATCTTTCTATTCAGGACTCCTGTCTTCTAGTTTAAGACTGCGATGAGGATGTGAAACTGTCTCTCCTCTAGAAAATAGCGCACTAAGATGGGGATGTTTGGAGTCTTCTGTGACCAGTTCCCTTGTGCCTGGCTGGGTGTGCTGGGCAGAGCAGCTCCCCTTGCCCTTCTCCCCTTTTGGGTGGTGGTGAGGACTGAGAAACCCGTTCTGTGCAGAGAGACAGGGTGAAGGGCTTGGGGACAGCCTGGCTGCAAGGACAGCTCTGCCGCTGGGTCCCAGATTGGACTTGCTGCTTGGCTGGTCTCTGCTGGGATGTGAGCAGCTGGGAGCCAGGCCATGCGATAAGGCCTTCTGCAGGGCTATTTATACTGGGGAGAGGAGCCGCTGCTGGCAAGGGCACTGGGCAGACACAGGACCCTTCACACGAGCACTGCTGAAAGCTGGAGCTGTGATGGGAAAGGCATCCCCTCCTGAGCTGCTGTCAGTGTTGGAGTGTGCATTGGAGCAGATGGGGCCACAGATGAAGGAGGCACAGCCAGGGCAGCTTTCCTGCTATTTAACCTCTCTGATTGCTCGTCTCCCCTTTCCCACGTCTGGAGTGGGATGGAGGGGCCCCACAAACCCTGTGGGCTTCTTCATCTAAGGAGAGAAGCCAGCGGGAGGCTGTGCTGGGAAGGAGAGCAGGCAGGGACCTTCTGCCCCCTCGAGCAAGCAGGTTTCACATTCATCTCTCGAGATTGATTTTCCAAGGTTATCAGCTAAGGATATTAGTTACTGTGAGGTCAGGATGATGAGATCCCCAGGAGATGTGTGTCCCTGCCTCATGCAGCCTGGCTGTGCAGGGTGTGCTGTGGGGAGACAGCAAGGAGGTGCTGGGAGTCTGGAGGACAAGCCAAAACGTTTGAGCTTGCCTTGTTCCCCACAGCATTGGGGATGCTGCTGTGATGCCGAGGGGGAACAGGGATGCTGCCAGATCCTGGGACTAACAGCAAGGTGGTTAATCACAGTGAGGGGCGGGAAGAGGCACCGACTGGAGCAGTTGGAGAGCTGGGAGGGTGGAGGGTTCCTGGCCATGCAGGAGCCAGCCCCAAGCACTCAGGCTCCTGCTGACACTGTTGGATGCAGATGTGCTCCCCCCATCCGCCCCACTGAAGGGGCCCTTGTTTCCAGGGAGGAGATGATTCATGTCCATTGAGTAGCCCCTTAGCAAATCTTCCACTGTTATGGGATGTTGCCAGAGTTTAAGTGTGATCATTAATGGTTGGCTTTTCCCTCAATACCCTCTGGGCTGGAGCTTGATAAGCTGCTATCACAGCCATGCAGGGAGCAGGAGGTACTTTCCAGGCTGGCATTCCTGGCCCCACCAGCTCATCCCAGTTTGCCCCACACCCAACTGGTGATGTCTGGCCAGGAGGCTGTGCCTGGCTGGCAGGGATGCCCTGCTCATCCCCGCTGCCTCTCAGGGCTAAGGGCTGCCCTTCCTTCCCCTGCCTGCTTGGCAGGGTGCTGTGCCCGCGCTGGAGCAGCAGTGGCTGCAGGCAGGGAGCAGGCAGGCAGTGGTGTGTCCTCCTGCTCCTGCACAAAGGAACAATTCTGGGATCGCTGCCCCCGCCAAGGCACTTCCTCACCGGCTGCGCGCCTGCCTCCTCCCCATCGGAAAGAAACCTCCTTGGGAATGGGAACGGGAACAGGAACTGCCCCAGGAGCTCAGCTAACAGCTCAGGAGGCCAAGGCTTTCCTCAAGGAGCAGCGGGGGGGAGGAAGCAGCACGTCGAACGGGGACTGTCAACGTCCAGTTGAGGCATCACCCCTTCGGTGATGCCCACAGCCTGTGCTGGAACAGGCAGTGAGGGATGGAGGCACATCCCCGTGCCTGGGTGTCACTTGTCAACACCAGCCCATAGAGAGGTCAGAGTGGTTTGTGTGCTACAAGCAGCTCCCCAGGCAGCGCTGGGTCTGTTTGTACCATAGGGCAGGTGACCTCCCTCCCGCGGCTGGGGTGTCCCCTGCTGTGCCCGCTTCCCTGGCCCACACCCCACCGATTGATGGCATCCCAGGAGCTATAAACGTTTGTTTACCGGTGTTGATGGCTCTAAGCAGCCCCGCGCAGCAGGCAGAGCATCCCAGGGCCCGCCCGTGCCAACAGGAAGGGTTTATTTTTGCTTGGGCTCTATTTTAGCTACAAACAATGGTGGTTACTCCCAGCATCCGATTTCCCCCTCACCCCCAGCCTTCACCTGGCGCGGGAGGAAGCGTGGCCGGGGGCAGGAGGAGGACAGGAGAACTGCAGCCACAGGATGAAGGTCCCCATCCACCTCCCACTGCAGCAGCCTCGCAGCTTTATGGTGCTGTGAAACAGCGTCTCCCTTCCCCGAGGCTCTCTTTCCGGCTGCAAAGCAGCTTTGCTTGGGGGTGACAACTCCACATCCATTGTCTTATCTCCCCCCCTGCAAAGCTGGGTCTGAACACCAGGAAACTCCTGCTCTGGCTTGGCCGGAGCCTCTTTCTCCTCTTCCTCCTCCTCCTCTTCCTCCTCTCTGCAGGTTGCTGGAGCAAGACCTGATTCCTGCTCTGTGACGGAGCAGAGGCCGGGGAGGGGAGAAGGGCTCTGCAGCTGCAGGCTGTGCCTGGACCTTTATCTCTGTGCTGTGGAATCAGGTCCCTGGGGTGGGGGGGAGTGTTCATTGGGTCTAAAAATAGAGCTGGCCTGGGTGCAGGGTGAAGAGGGGTGGCAGGGTGCTGAGGGAAACGCAGCTTCTCTGGCAGCATCGTGCTTGGTACCACTGCCAGGGCAGCAAAGCAAACACTGCCCTGTTGTGAACAGCAGCAACAGCGTCCTGGTGCTGGTTCCCTGGCTCACCCCATCCAAGCAAAGCTGCCCTGGCTGCCCCCAGCCCATCCAGCCCCAGTTAGTTGATGATAAAGCCATCTGCTGCCCCGGCTCCTGGCCTTCCCAGGCTCAGGGACCTTGCTGACATCTCCCCATCCCACCACGCAGCGGGACAGGCTGCAAGCATGGAGAGGAGCGAGTTCCTGGGAGAGGAGGCTGGCGCTGCTCCCTGTGCTGGGATGCCTGTATCCGCAGCCTGATCCCAGCGAAGCAGTGCAATCCCACAGGATGTCAGTTGCAGGAGAAGCCACAGAAGGAAGCAGGTGGGAGCCATTTGTCAGTACCAGAAGTGGGTGTGAGGCCGGGGGTGTCCGTGTCCCATCAGTGGCTATTGCAGAAGCAATGTGCCATTTCTTGCTCACCAGGTGACTATGGGTCAGTCACATCAGTCCCCGTTGCCCTCCTGCCTGGAGCAATCTCCCCTTGCTTCCTGCAGCCACCCGATTGACCTGATTTATGCTGGAAGCTTAACGAGTGTAGGAAATGAATTCCTTCCCTTCCTGCACTGGCCCCAAGCAGGGGCTTGGCTCTGCAGCTCTGTGCCCTCCTGCTTTGCAGGCCTCTTTTACTGCCTTGTGTTTTGGAGGATGTTTAACAAGGGAGATGGAGGGGACAGCTCAGCTGGGGGGAACAAAGGAGCCTTCAGTGCTCACCCTGCTTTGTGTGCCCAGCTCAGCATTGGGTGCTCAGGGCGCTGTGATGAGCTCACCCGCCTGCCATGCCGGCCACAAGCCTCCCTTATCAGCCACTCTCATCCCCTGTGTGCAGCAGGGTCCCCTCGCTGCCTGCTTTGTCACTATTAATAGGAACCTGCCTGCCCTTTTGCTCTCAGCTGGTCTGAAGCCTTGACACAAGAGCTGTTGGCTGTGATGGGAGATGTCCTACACAGGGCAGGGAATGGGGATGCTGGTGAGCACCATGGCCTGGGCTTCCGTGTGCTCTGGGAGGCTGATGTAGGGAGTGCATGTGCTCCCCATCTCCTCTGTGGGAGCTTGTGGTCAGCTGAGAGCATGCTGACCTGGGGCAGCAGGAAGTGTCTCCTTAGATGCCTGCAGGTGCTGGGTGGACAGGGAGCATCTTGCTTTTTGTCTCATCTGCTTCCTTGCTAGTCCCCTGCCCTGCCAAGCCCTGAAGGGGAGGGCATCTGACCTGGACTGGAGACCACCACCACATTGCTGAGCAGGAGCCTGCTCCCTTCCTGCCTGTGCTGCACTCTGCAAACATCCCAGGGAGCACCTTCCCTCCCTCCCTCTGCAGAGGGGCAAAGAGAGAGCCATGAGAACTGAGTGCTACCCTCGATCATCATGCATGAGGTTCTTGCATGGCGGAGCAGGTCCCCACCGCAGGAGGTGCATGGTGGAGAGTGGCAGTGAGCAGAGCGTGAGCAGAGCATCAGCAGGACCTGCATCCTGTGACTCCCTGTCTGCTGTGACATGCTTTTCCAGCCCAAGGAGCAGGACCCCCTTTTCCCTTGTGATTGCCCTCTATTTTCCAATGGGCTGGGGGATGCTGTCAGCTCCTTCTGGGGCTGTGCTGAGGGTTCTGCCCCCTGCATGTGGGTTACCTGTCCTGCTTTGACCTGCCCACAGGAGATGTGCGCTGGCAAAGCTGCCCTTGCCGAAAGGGCTGAGGCTGCTGTTTAGCTTGGCGCTGGGGAGGGAGGAGGAAGCAGAAGGTCTGCGGAGATAGAAACCCATCGGCTGGGGCGGCAGGAAGAGACTTGTGAGGCGCATCCTGCCTTGTGTCCTGGGGAGGCAGGGATTTGGGGCTGGGCATGCTGTCTCCTTGCCCAGGGGCTCATCTTGGCCGGGTGCTGATCTGTATCAACCCACTCACATTTGGCTTCCCTTCAGCTGAAAACAGCAGTTGGTTTGACTGCGCTGTCCCTGCTTTGGGCAGCAGTGCCAGCCTGCTTCCTGCCATTCCTGGGAGACTCACTCCATGCTCTATGCCATGGCTCAAAGGGTGGAAGGCAGGCACCCAAACTCCTGGGTCAAACTATAGCATCCCAGTTTTGGATGGATGTTGGGCAGAGTGGATGTGGTGTTTGGATAGGGCCTAGCAGAGGCCCTTAAAGAGCATGAGTGATGAGGATCCCGTCAGGTGCAGCAGTGCAGCATCATGCTCTTCCCCTGGGAAATACACTCCATGTCAGCCCTCACTGCTGTGGGATCCCAGTACCCAGTGGTGGGGATGGGTACAGCCCAGACAGGGTGTCCCCGATGCTCTGTGCTGCTGGGGCATGCTCTCCCCTCCTTGCCAGCCATCCCCATCAGTCAGCACATCCAAGCTGCCCCTGCAATCACCTCTGGGCTCTCCTGCTATCCCTGGAGACCCAAAGCCAGCTGCTTGCTGCCCCAGCTGTGCCATGATGGCTTTTGGTTGCTGCCAAGAGAAGGGATCCTGCTCACACTTGCACTGAAAGAAACCACAAGTTTATTCTGCCCTCTGTGGCCTCCAGGGCTGCAGGTTTGCTGGTGTCCCTGAGCTTGGCCTCTCCAATGCATCTCCAGCAGGCACTGCACCCTGCAGGACTACCCTCGGCATCTGGTTGTACCCATGGTCCTGGGTAAAACAGAAACTTGGCTTGGGATTCAGCTCAGTTCTGTCCTATCCTGCCCAGAGGACATAGGTACAGGAAGAGACCTGGGATGAGAATGTTGATGCATGTGCAGAACTGGGGGTGTGGGAGCTCAGGAGAGATTTCAGGTTCTCCCCATCCTTCCCATCCCTTGCTAATGTGTTGGTCAGCCACTGCCAGCCCCATAAATACTGCTTTCAGTGATGAAATTGTTTATGTAGCCATGCTCTGATATGCAAATACCTGAGTGTTTTCTGGAGCCTTGCTCTGTGGGTAACCCCACACTGCTGGGTGCTAAACAACTAGCCCAAGAATCACCACATCAAAAAGGAGACCCAGAACTTTGTGTTGTGCCTGTGATGGTGACTTATGGCAAATCCTCTTTTCCTGCTTTTTGCTGGGCTCTCCCTGTCTCCCTATTGTCTGCTGGGATGATGCTGTGCTCAGGTGCAGCAGCAGCCCAGAAGCTGGTGGGTACTGGGATTAGTGGTTGGACTTGATGATCTTAAAGGTCTTCTCCAACCTAGTTGATTCTGTGATTCCCACACAGTGGATGAGCTGTGGCTTCTGGTGCGGTTCCTCTTTGCCAAGATTTCCACTGTTCTGACCCTCTTGCCTGCATTTTGGGCCGTGTGTGTTGGACCAGCAACACAGAGCTGGGTGGGGAGAGCCCCTCCATGCTCCCAAGCACCTTTCAGGTGCCTGTGTTGGGAAGGGACCGTCAGCTGGGGCAGTGACTCCATGCATGGAGTGAAGAGTGGGGTGGTTGGAGTGGTGTGGATGAGCTGGGATGATACAAGGGAGGAGTGGCAGCAGGGCAGAGGAGCTGCTGTTGGTGAGCTTGGGGAGGAAGGCTCTAGCCTGTGTATGGGCACCATGTGGAGGTGGGCTGAGCACAGCAGAGGAATATGAATGTCCCCCAGCTGGAGGGGGGCATCTCCCTGGGTGGCATTGCCAGGTGGCTCTGGAGATGGCATCTGGGTTTCCTTTCCTTCCACCCTTCCCTCATCATCACACAGTGCCTGTCACAGTGAGGGAGCACCAACAGCAGTGATACAATGCTGGGCAGACAGTGTAGTTTTATCTGCATGGAAAACTACGTGTCCTCAGCCCTTTGATACTGGTCCAGTAGCATGCGGAGCTGGCGTTCCCATTCACAGGCTCAGCAGGCTGCATCCTGGTGTCTGTGTGCAGGTGGAAAAGCTTGTGCATGGAAGGAGCACGTGTGCATTTAGCAAATGCTGCCTGAGCTGTGCTGGGCCAGCTGGGAAAGACCCAGGTCCTGGGGTCTTCCACGCGTTCCAGCCCCTTCTGCCTGGTTTTGACACTACCAACCTGGCTGACGGGCTTTTTCCTGCTCTCTCCAGTGCTGGACCAGCTCCTGCCAGAGCTCAGCGTGTTGCTCAAGCTGCTGGACCACGAGTACCTGAGTGCCACCACGCAGGAGAAGAAGCTGGCCGTGTCCACCATCCTGCAGAAGCTGCAGCCGCCCGCAGGTCTGTGTCCTGCTCCTGCGGTTCCTGGTGGCTGTCCCCAGGGCTGCCCCAGAGGGATCCTGGCCAAATCCACAGCAAGGCAGGAGCACGTTCTGCATGGCAAGGATGTTCTGCTTCTGTGCCCAGTGCCCAGCTCATGCTCCCTGGTCCCGCTTCCCAGCTTCATCCCGCCCTGGCTGCCGGTGCCGTTGTCAGCCCTGCTGTGGCTGCAGGGGGCTGCTCCCTGCGGAAGCAGCTCTCCACAGAGGTCTTCCTGCCTGCTGAGTGCAGGGGTTTCCATGGGAAGGGCAGGAGGACCTGGGGCTTCACAGCCTTCCCACCTTCCTGCCCTCCTGGGGAGGGCGGCAGCATCCCTGGGGATTCCTACCCTCCCTGGGTGCTGCTCTGGAGGGGTGCCCCATGGCATGGTGGGGTGAGCTGTGCTGTGTCCTTGGGTTGGTGTCTGTGGGGAGGAAGGGTGCCAGTGCTTGTTCCAGCCACCCCCAGGCTGAAAGCATCCCTCTCCTCCCAGGGAAGGACGTGGACTACATGTATGTCAACACAGCATCCCTGAGCAATGGCACCAGCTTCGTGGAGTCTCTCTTTGAGGAGTTTGGTACGTCTTGGGGCCCCTGCTGACAGCAGGGCTATTGGGGTGTCCAGGGAAGGAGGGTGGAAGCTGTATCCTTGTGTTTAGCATGAGCATCATCACCCAGGCACTTGCTCCCACTCCCCCATCGCTGTTTGGGGTGCAGGCCATTGGGGTCCATGAACCAGCAGTGGTTACCAGCAATGCCATCACCCAGCACCGTCCCAGTGAAGGGCCATGGGTGCTTGCCTGGGGGTCCCTGGAGGTACGGCTGGGGAGGCCAGCCCTGGGGTTTCCCGCTGCCTTCACCCTCTCACTTACCCCGGGCAGACTGTGACCTGCGGGATCTCCAGGACATGCAGGAGGAGGAGGGGGACACCAGTGAAGGTGCTGGAGGGGAGGAGCTGGAGAGGACCCAGACAGCGAAACCTGTGAGTCCCTGACTGCCCCCCATGAGGTCTGCTCTGCACCCGCACGGGGAGCTGGCGGTGGCCAGGGCTGGGACCCCTTCCTGTCCCGTGTCACCACTGGGACTCATCCTGACCCTCTCTGCTAATGCAGTGGTGTTTCTGCCGCAGGTTCCTGCGGACCCTGCCCCACCACTGCCCACCACTCCCCCGCCTGAGGATTACTATGAGGAAGCTCTGCCCCTGGGCCCTGGCAAGGCCCCCGAGTACATCACATCCCGCAGTGAGTCCTGCTCTGTGCCAGGGTGGCAGGAGGGTGGGGGAGCCCCAAAATCTGCCCGCTGCACCCCCTGCCTGCCCGCCTGGCAGCGCATCCCAGGGAAGGAAGCATCACTGCTCCCACCAGCGTTGCTCCTGTCTTGCTCCCTTCCCATCCCACTGTGCTGCTGTTGGATGGAGTTGTTTGCTCTGGCTTGACTGGGAAGGGAGTGATGGGGAGCGGCTGGATCCGCAAGGAGCCGATGTTGAGATGCCCTGGGAAGCTGTGCTTTGCTCTGCCCTGGCTCACAGCTCACTGCTCAGAGCATCCTTGGGGGAAAACAGCCCCTAACAGCCCTCTAACAGCCCCATCTGCCCCTTGCTTCCTCTGCAGACAGCTCCAGCCCCCCCAACTCCATCGAGGATGGCTATTACGAGGATGCAGACAGCAGCTACCCTGTCACCAGGATGAACGGGGAGCAGAAAACCTCCTGTAGGTATCTGGTGCCCTCGCTTCAGCAAAAGCGCAGCCCTGAGATGGGGCTTGAGCACTGGTCTGGAGGCTGCTGGGGCTGAGGCTGGAGAACCTCTCATATCAGAGTGTGCTGGCCAAAAAGCAAGGAGCGTGGGGTGCTGTTTGTCATGGCAGCCAGAGCCCTTGTGCTGGGGAAGGGATGTAACTGGTGCCATGTCTGTCACCACCATGGGGTGGACTGTGCAGCTCTCATGACCTGCGTGAGCTGCCTCTGCCATGGCAGAGGAGGTCTGAGACACCAGTGCAGAGCCCTGCTCCTCTGTGCCCTGTGTGGGAGGTGTGTGCAGAGGGCCAGCACGGGATGCTCTGATGCAGGTAGAAGGTTTAACCCAGGCTTTCAAAGTTGGAGCCTCACAAAGAAATAAGCCATCCCAGGGGTTTGAACAGATGCACCTGGGACTGGCATGCAGCCCATGAGCATCCTGCCTGGTTTGGAAGGGAAGTGGAGACTGCTGGGGTCAAAACACTGCTGTTTGCAGAGGATGACACGGAGTCCCTCCATCCCAGCACCCAGCCTAGCCTCTGCCCCAGAGCAGTGTGTGGGGTGCCCAGCAGGCAGGACCCGGGGTGCCACTCGGGGTGACTCGCCTGTTTCCTTCCAGACAATGACTCGGATGCGATGAGCAGCTCTTACGAGTCATATGACGAGGAGGAGGAGGAGGGGAAGAGCCAGCGGCTCACACACCAGTGGCCGTCGGAGGAAGCCTCCATGAACCTGGTGAAGGACTGCAGGATTTGTGCTTTCCTGTTGCGCAAGAAGCGCTTCGGACAGTGGGCCAAGCAGCTCACCATCATACGGGACAGCAAACTGCTGGTGAGCCCAGAGCTGCTGCGGGACAGAAACCTGTCAGTGGGTTATAAGGGTGATTGGGTCCAAGCTGAAGAGGAATAGCACTATCAAAGCCAAGTCCCTGCCCCAAGGCTGCCACTGCCCTGCAGCACATGAAGAGGCTGCCCTTGCTTCTCTTACTAGCAAATGGAGGAGTCCCCTTTTCTGGGACCCCATGGAGTGAGGGGACACCCTGCAGCCCTCTGTCACCAAGGCTGGTGCAGAGACTGAGCCATCTCCATCTGTACCACCCAAGAGGGACCCCGGCTCTGCCAGTGTCTGAGCCCTGAGTAGTTCCCTTTGCTTCCCGTAGTGCTACAAGAGCTCCAAGGACCGTCAGCCGCACGTGGAGGTGCCCCTGGGCACCTGCAACGTCATCTACGTCCCCAAGGATGGGCGGCGCAAGAAGCATGAGCTGCGGTTCTCACTGCCGGGGGCCGAGGCACTGGTGCTGGCCGTGCAGAGCAAGGAGCAGGCTGAGGAGTGGCTGAAGGTACCACAGCCCTGGGAAAGGTCTTGCCCCCCTAGAAGGGGGCTTTGCTCCCGTCTCTTATCGTCTGGGGGGCTGGCCAGATGCTTCCCAGGGCCGGGGCATCTCCGGTGCTGATAGCCCCCGCGGGTGGGGATGTTTGCTCTCCTCCTCCTCTTCCCCATGGCCCTTTCCTGCCTTTGTTCATGGGCAGGAGGTGGGGGCCGCGGTGGGAAAGGAGCCTCTGAGCTCACCACAAACCCAGCTGTTGCCCCACATGTGGGAGAACAGGGTTGTTCTACACAGCCACGCTGTGCCCGCCTGTAAAACAGGGGGTCATGGGGTGTCCTGTGCTGGCAGGATGGCTGCGGCTCAGCACCCATGGCCCTCACCTCTGGCTCACAGAGATTTCCAAAGCCTCTGCCAAAACCTGCAAAACCCGTTGCAGTTTTGAAGGGGCCAAGGTGTGTGTCACACCTCAGCAAGCTGGGCTTGTGCCCTCAGCAGGGCTTGCTGGCCTGTTCCGCACAGAACAGGACACATCCCAGTGGTTCAGCCTAGCACTGGCAGCAAGATGGGAGCATGCTGAGCCAGGGGAAGTAGCCCTGTCCCTTGGGTCCATTTTGAGCGTCTGCGGGGGCTGTCTCCACAGGTGATAAAGGAAGCCAGCAGTCCGTCCGGGGGCGGGATGGAAGCCCCCACCTCCCCGGTGATGCCTTGCAAGCTGGACCTGGACAAGGTGACGGTTTCTAACCACCTCACTGAAGTGCTGCATGGGGCTACTGTGGCCAAGATTGGGGAATGTGGGGCTGGAAACAGAGCTCCTGGTGCTGGGTGAGGAATCCTTCTCATCCTCACAGCAGCTCTGTGGGGCTTATGGGTCTCTGTGCCAGTGGGGATGGGGAACGGGACTCCCCTCGCACCATGACACATCCTAGCCCTGCGCGGGAGGGTTGAAGCACTGGTAGTGGCTGTTGCTGGGGGCAGCGCAGAGGGATGCTGGATGCTGCTGATGGGGGGATGCTGCTGACGGGGGGATGCTGCTGACGGGGATGTTGCTCACAGCGTCCCTGCTCTGCTCTCCCGCAGCGTCTGTCACAGGAGAAGCACACCTCTGACTCGGACAGTGTGGCCACGGGTGAGACCACCTCCACAGCAGCACGCAGAGAGCCTGGCGAACATGGTACGGTCCCTGCCCCAGCCAGGCTGGCTGTCCCCCAGCCGAGGGTCATCTGTGTGCACCACAGCTGAGAGCATCCTCTCCTGGTGAGGTGGATGCCATGAAACGCACCAGGGGCACACAGCTACCCTGTCCTCCTTCCAGGGAAGGGCAAAAAGAGCGGTTTGGCTGACCTGAAGGGCTCGATGAGCCGCGCGGCAGGGAAGAAGATCACCAGGATCATCAGCTTCTCCAAGAAGAAGCCTTCCCCTGAGGACACACAGACCTCCTCCACCGAGGAGGACATCCCCTGCTGTGGTTCGTGCAGGCCGGGGCAGAGAGGGCTCTGCTCATGTGGGGCTGGGAGCGGTGGGGAGCAGCATCCTTCCTCCCATATAGGGGGCAGGCAGGGGGTAAAGGGGCAGTGAGGGGGGGGCAAGGGCATGGAGCTGCTCCAGGGCTGTGATACGCCTCAGGCTATGAAATGGTGCCCAGTCCCAGTTCTCCAGATAGCTGTGGTGCGTGGGGAACCGCATTCCCCTGTCCAGAAAACAGGCTTAGATCACTTTGTGGCACTGAGCTGGCACCTCACCTGAAACCAGGGTGTCCCTGCTGGTTCTCTGTGGGGAAACTGAGGCACACAAGGACCAAAGGAGTAGGGAGCCATGCTGTAATCTCTGTGCAGCCATGTCTGAGACTCTTCTCTTGGCCCTGCCACCCCCAGGCTACCTCAGCGTCCTGGTTAATCAGTGCTGGAAGGAGCGCTGGTGTCGCCTCAAGGGCAACACCCTCTACTTCCACAAGGACCGCACCGACCTGCGGACACACGTGAACGCCATCGTGCTCCGGGGCTGTGAGGTGGTCCCGGGGCTGGGCCCCAAACACCCCTTTGCCTTCCGCATCCTTCGCAACGGGCAGGAGGTGGTGGCGCTGGAGGTGAGCAGGCAGTGGGGTGGGCAGGGGGTGTTGGGGAGCATCTCCTGTGATGATCCCCACTTGCATGCAAGCAGTGCTGTGTTTTCCCCTCCCCTGCATGTCAAGGAAGCCCAGGGCTGGGGGTCTTGGGACCTCTTCCACGTGCCTGTGTGCTTTCTCATATGGACTCTCCTAAGTCTTGCACACACGCTTCATGTCAGAAAGCACTTCTCCACAGCAGGGCTTTGTGTTGGGAGACAGGAGTGAGGATGAGGTGTTGGGAGCTAGGCATGCATCCCAATGCCTTTTCTCTCCCATAGGCAAGCTGCTCTGAAGACCTGGGCCGCTGGCTGGGTCTCCTCTTGGTGGAGACGGGCTCACAGACAGCACCAGAGGCCCTGCACTACGACTATGTGGATGTGGAGACCATTGCCAACATAGTGACGGCTGTGAGGCACTCCTACCTGTAAGCCTGTCCTCCTGCTGTGCCAGCTGGCAAGGGGCTGTGCTGGGGGCAGAGCATTGGGCTGGGGATGGAGATCCTCAGTCCCTGTGCTCCCTAGAAAAGGCACAGACTGGGATACTGTCTGTGCTGTGATGGTGGGGAAAGCCAGCGCCCCAGAGGTTGGGCAGCCCAAAGCAGGGCAGTTTCCCTTGTAAAGAATGGAAAGCATAAAGTGTTTCATCAGTGCGGATGAAGGACTTAAGGGATGTTCGTGGTAAGGTAGAGTGAGTAGGGTAGGGTAGGGCAGGGCAGAGTGCTCATGAGTGAAGCTGGGAACACAATGCAGGAATCCCTCTGCGATGAAAGGGCTCACTGCGGGGCTGGCAAATGGGAGTTGAGACCCCATCTCTCCTCCTGCAGGTGGGCCAGCTCCTCCCAGGACCACCGGCCAGACTCCTCCCGTGTGGTGTACGATGATGTCCCCTACGAGAAGGTTCAGGTGGGTGAGGCTCCATGGCTCGCCCTCTGCCACCACTGTGGCTGGGCTACAGAAGATGCCTATGATGGCCCATGGGTGTTAAGCACGCTGTCCTCCTGTCCCACCGCAGGCCGAGGAGCGGCCCACAGGCACTCAGGTGAAGCGCCATGCATCCTCCTGCAGTGAGAAGTCACGGCGGGTGGACCCGCAAGTGAAGGTCAAGAGGCACGCGTCGAGTGAGTGGGGCCCTGACCCACAGACCTCCATGGGGACCCTGGGCAGGCAGGGGGATGCTGCTTCCCCAGGGGGGTCTGCAGCCAGGCTGGATCTGGCCGGCTCCGGCACATGGGTGATGGGTTGTGCTGCACCGGCTCAGCTGGCATCGGTGCAGCCAGACCCAGAGCCTTCCTGACAGGCTTTCCTTGTGCATGCAGATGCCAACCAGTACAGGTACGGGAAGAACCGGGCGGAGGAGGATGCCAGGCGATTTCTGACAGAGAAGGAGAAGCTGGAGAAGGAGAAAGCATCAATCCGCAGCGAGCTGGTGTTGCTGCGGAAAGAGAAGCGAGAGCTGCGGGAAGCCATGAAGGGCAGCACGGGTAGGTTGGTGCCATTCAAGTGCTGCATCTGCGGCTGCTTGAAGGCACTGTGGTGCAGAGCTGGGGACACTGGGCTGGTGGTGGCACTGTGGCTGTGAGCTGGGCTGGCTGCAGCACGCTGCCAGGCTGGCAGCCCCATCTAGTGTCCCAACCCAGGAGGATGGGTGGCTTCATCCCTGGGCAAAGGCGCTGAGCTGGTGTGCTTGTGCAAGCAGGGCCGAAGCTGCAGGAGCTGGAGCAGCGGGTGGCGGTGCTGGAGGAGCAGTGCCGGCAGAAGGAGGAGGGACGCGTCGACCTGGAGCTGAAGCTGGCTGAAGTGAAGGAGCGGCTGAAGCAGTCACTGGCGGGAGGCCCGGCCCTGGGGCTGGCTGTGACCAGCAAGGCTGAGAATGGGGTATTCATTCCTTCTTCCTAGCTCCAGCTTCCCCTAGCAATGATGCTTGAGTGGCAGGGGAAGCAGCACATGGAGAAGAGGGGATATCCCTGCCCCTTCGTCTCATTGTGGACAGAGGTGGGAAGCAAAGCATCAGTTAGGTTTGGCCACATCAGTTTTGACTTCATGACAGTTTGTGCTTTTTCTTCTTCCTGGCTGTCCTTGTTCCCCAGGTCTGCCAAATCCATGACCTTCTTGCTCCCTCTTTTCTACAGGAAGCTACAAACAAGCCAAATGGGAGCACCCCTGAGCACTTAGTCCCTGTTAACTGTGCAGCTGAACTGAGGAAAAGAAGTCCCTCCATCCTCCCTGCCAACAAGGGGAATGTGCTGCGGAAGGCTAAGGTCCTGCTTCACTTTCCCTCTCCTCCCTGGCTCCATGGGAAATCTCATCCTTAGTCCTGTTCCCCTTGCTTGATCATGAAATTGCAGGATCAGGGATACTCCGTAGCCTGCCAGGGTCCCCTGCAGCTAGGCTGACCCAGCTCAGTAGCACTCACTGCTGGTGTGATCCCAGCTTGCAGGGAGATTTGGGAAGTACAGGCTGGGTGGGCAGCGGGAAGAGCATTGCTTTTACAATGCCTAAGGCAGCAGTGACCCCAGCCTTTGAAGATGCTGTACTGGTCCAAAGCCCTCAGAAGGGAGAGATGCCCTTGAAGAGCTCAGTGCTCGCTTCTCCAGCAATGTCTCCTCATCTTCTGCTTTTTGTCTTTTCTCTGCAGGAATGGGAAAAGAAGCAGACTTAAGCCAGGCTGCGGGAATGCCTGCCAAGCCCCGATGGACACTGGGGCTCACGGAAGAGCTAAAAGACCCCTTTCTCCAAGGCGCATGGGGCGAGAGACGCTGTCCCACACCCCACCACTGCAGCACCATCTGCCTCGTGGGCAACACTATGAACCATGGGGCAGGGGCGGGAGGGGG
>JANHGB010050140.1:88526-123976 GCA_026283785.1 Coracopsis vasa | reverse complement strand
CCCCTTGTGTTTTTCCTTTATCTCCTTGTAAAAAGAGTCTCAATCTTCTCCATAGCCACCCTTTAAACACTGGAACATGGAGATAAAGCCTCCCCTGAGCCTTTTTTTCTCAAGGCTGAAGAAACCCAGCTCTCAATCTCTCTTTATGTGGCTTCCCAATCCTTGCATCATCTTTTTGGCTCCTCTCCGCATCTTCTCCAGCCCATCCACATCTTTTTTGTACAGCAGGGGCCAAAACTGAACACAGTATTCCAGGTGTGGCCTGACAAGCACTGAGCAGGGTGGGATAATGACTTCTTTATCCCTGCTCGTGATGCCCTTGTTGATGTGACCCAGCATGCTGCTCACCCCTATCGAGCTTGTGTCCACCAGGACACCAAGGTCACTTCCCTCAACGCTGGGCGGGAAAGGCAGGCACACCCCACGCAGGGGTTTTTACAACCGTTAGGGCAGCCGCGGCCCCATCCACGGCCCCGCTCCCGCCCGGGGTCAGGAACCTCGTTCGCGGGGCCGGGCTCTCAGCGGGCAGCCTTCAGCAGCTCCCGGTAGGTGAAGTGCGCGGAGACGCCGCCGGGTGCAGCATCCCCTCAGCAGCAGCTGGACGAGACCGTGCCGGCTGCTGAGAGGGGACAAACATCTGCGCGAGGCAGCCGCACGGCGAGGAAACCCCACCTCCCGGCCAGCGCCTCCGGCGGGGATTGGCCAGCACGCGGCACTCGCGGGCAAGGATTGGCTCTAGGTTACCGGCGCTGGGAGTGATTGGCCAGCGGAAAATGGCGCTTCTTTGTGCTTCGGCGGTGAGGTGAGGACGCCATGCTGTGTGGGGCCCGGCTGCTGAGGCGGTGGAGGCAGGGCCGGCAGCGTTCCGCTCAGTAGCAAAGTTCTGGTGGGGGGGTGCCAGCGACTGCGTGTGGATTGAGGGTGGAAGTCTCACGCATTCGTCGAGAAGGAGTCGCCTGGAAGGGGTTGATAATTTCTTCTCTGTCTTGTCTGACTAGGCAGGAGGCGAGAGCCCTGTGAGGTGTTAGCAAAGGCTTCAACGTAGGCTGTTGTGTTCTTGTGTTGAAAAAAAAAAAAAAAAAAATCGCACTGTAGTTGCTATTTACGTATTACTTAGGCGTGCAGAAATGACTAACTTGCTTGTTCTATAGAAATCATTTTCTATTTTTAGTCATTTCCCTTTGCTTTGTCTAGTGCTGTGTAATTTGTGGGATGGAGAAATCGAAATTGCACATGGTAGATTGGTCAATGTAGATTAATTTGTGCAAAGTATCAAAAAGTTTATTTTGTAGGTTTTTGTTTGTTTTGGGTTTTTTTTACATGTTAACTCTAAAAACCAAGATAACTTGATGGTTCTTCAGTATTAAAGCTGTTTTCAGTAAACTAGTTTTGCGATCTCACATTTGCTGTTAATAGTCATCTCAGAGCCCATCACTGTATCTGTAATTAAGAAGACTTTTTCCCTGCATGCATTTGTCACTTTTTTCTTAAGTGGTTTATAATGAGACCCTTCTGGAGTTCTGCTGCTAACCTGCCTATTTTGAATAATGCGGTAGTGGCCATCTTCATGTTCTTTTATTGCTGAGAAATATTGAGGGTCCACTGCAGGACCCTCAGTTCCTACATTGCCATAGCTGATTGTTCCGTCCAGTCTTAATTCAAGCAGTTGTCTATCCATGTAAGGATGTTTCCTTAAAGCCCCAGTTACTTTAATTTCTTAAAGTAATAATAATATTCGTACTAGTGACAAATGTTAGCATTTGTAATGTGTTTTGACTGATAACTGACATGTTCCCAAAACCTATTTGAAGCTTGTGTCAGTGAGCTGTGTTTTGGTCAAGTGATGATTGTTCCCTCTTGCGCAGCTGAGTAGATGAATTACAAGAATGGCAGCCAGGAATGAAATGCAGGTATGTGCTTATGGAGCAGCATATGAGTATTGATTGTTTTAATTACTTAGCTTAAAGTGCTTCTGGCATTTGATTACATGTAAAATTTGCACTGTGGCCAAGAATGTCAGAGGAAGACATTTTCCTTTGACACAGGTTAGTGCTAAGTAGCTGGGTAGAAAGCAAGAGGAACTGGAAGTTATTACTGATTAAAATAAATTGTATGTATTTGTTGCACATGAATCATTTGGGATGATACTCAAGATCAGAATGTTGAAGTTGGGTTATAACTGATGTAGAAAGAATGGAGTGGCAAAATAGTTGAGGAAGGCAGTAGTCCTCCAATATGTTAATATGTTTTAAAGTCCCTAATAGATAATGTAGAAATACAAAATGCTAAATATACTAAGGAAGGGGTATTAACATGGTGAGCACTTGCATAAGCATTTATTTGTAACACAAGGAAGGAAAAAACAATTAAGGAAAACTAGCAAATAATTAAAACCCCATGAGTATTTGCATGAGTCATGTATTCGGTGTGGTGTTCTGGACTTCTGGATTTACATTTCGTGGTGCCATAGTTCAGAATACTTGCTTTAGAATGCAACAGATGATTGCAGACAGCCTATGTTAAATACTGTTCAATCAGTGTGGGTGTTAAGCATACAATAATACAGTTGTTCTGTTTACTTTTGTTGTTGACAGTTTGAAAAGTTAATTGATGAAGCTACAAAAAAAAAAGATTTTCAATTATTAGAACAATTTCTGGCAACAGAAGACTGTGAAAATGCCTCTCAGAAATGCAGCAAACAGTTTGTCAACAAATTAGACAAGCTTCTGTGTCGGGTAATGTAACCATTCCATCAGAGTCATCTATACTCTCATTGGAATAGTCTGAAACAGATTGTTTCATTTGACTTGGTTTATGCCAGCAGTTGATTTGAAAAACTGAAATAAAATTTAAGAATTAAATAACTCCTTCAAGCTGCAATTCAGGTGGCTTTTGAGAGCAAAAAGGCACCTGGCTAATTAAATACAGGTTATTCTAGAACTCTACATTAAAGCTGATGTTACAATTTCAATTTCAGGAAATTGACAAACAAGAAGTCAGAAGCATTTCTGTTTTACTGAATTCTCTTCAGAAATGTGCAGACAAAGTCGTCATAGCAGGAGAAGATGGGCTCCCAGCAATGATAAAATATGGTCTTATTGGAAGGATAAGTAAAACCATAACACATACATGAACTTCTAAAAATAATATAACAATAAAGTGTGCATAAGTAATGCTTCAGTGCTCAACAGCTTGATACTCAATTTGGTCCTTGATTGTTTCTGAATTAAGAATTTCCCATACCTTTGCAACAAACATTATTCAGATTTAAATGGTCTTTAACAAGTGGGTCCTTGTAAAGTGACGCTGCTCTGCTGTAGAGAAGGTTTTGCAAATCATGCAGCAGATAGATAATTTACAGCAATTTCAAGAAGATGGTATCTTTTTCCATGAGCTTTTAATACTGCTTTTGAGTCAGGAATTGGAATTTCCTGGTGCAATTTAAGTTATTTATTTTTGTTAAAACTCACAACAGCAATGTTGTACCTGTTCTTTCAACAGATTATAGTGCTGTTCTGATTTTCTGATTGTTTTATGTTATTTCAACCTGCATGTTAAATGTGTTAAATCAACTCGACGTAATGCATATACTAAAAAATAGACACCGCTTCCTTATTGCTTTCACTAGGGAATTTACTGCAGAAAATTGATGGCAATTGCAGCTGAGTGTTACTCAATTGCCTTCTCAACTTCCTTAATTAAAACTAAAAAAGTGTGATGGTAACTTAATGCTTATATTCACACCTACAAACACACTTCCTCATGCACCTACTGCCAGTTTTTCAGCTCTTTATCTGATGGCAGATGTAAAAGTAGATGTCTGAGTTTTGTGTTAGACAGTTACTGAAATGAGTTTGAAATCACCTACGTTTGTTTAGTGTGAGTGAAAACAAAATCCAGTTTGGGGCCAAAGTATGCTCAGCAGAGTAACTAATTTTACTCTAGTATGACCTATTGTACTTTTTCATGCTATTAAAATAGATTTATTTTCCCTTTACATGGTGAATTGGTTTGAAAAGATAAAAGAAATTTTGATCCTCAGAGGAAATGAAAAGAATGAAATGATTACAAGCCTGGCTGAAGATTTCTTCAGTGTGTTGCTGGTAAAAATACATTGATAGTAAAATACCTTGTGTGTATTTGTCAAAGTAATTATTACTGGTTTAGCAGCAAGACTTTCAAATGTGTTTCTATGTAATATCCTTCTAAAGTTAATAGTTTGCCTGTATTTGTGAACAAAAATCCTGATCTAATTATCCTGATCTAATTTTAATTACATAAATTATTGGTATGCTAATCCCAGGACTCCAGGTTTATAAGGTCTCTCAGTTGGTTTCAGTTCATTAGGGAAATAATTTCCATAAATTTAACTGAAATATTTTGGGAAGCCACACTTGGGATTAAAAGAATTCTCCTACGTTCTTCATTAAGGATGAAATAATTTTAAAATCTTAAATGCTTTAGGTTTTTTTGACTTTTATGCAGTAATATTTACAGTGTCAAAATGACATCTTCTGGGTTATTTTTATTACAGGCTGTATGGGATAGCAGACCTGAAGGTAAGCTTTAAAAAAAGTGTAGACTAAATACGTTAAAGTGTTGTGAAAGACCATTGCAAAGTTATCGGTGTTAAAATAGCACAGTACTTATGGAACCATTTTGAGGCAAGGTGGTTCTGAGAAGAACATGTGCAGTGAGGATGGTGCAGAGTTTCTTGGTCCAATGTAAATACCCCACCAGTTCTATTTGCTTCAGTTCACAAACCGTAACAGAAGATAAATTCTTGGGTCAGAATTCAATCTTGGAAACCTAAGGTACAGTATTGATCTGAATATATTTAAAAAATTAGGATCGCATGCCCAGGGGACTTATGCAGTGATGCACAGGAGTAGGAACATCATAAAGAGCCGTATTTACAATAGATTGAAGTAAATATTCTGTCTGGTTTTAACCCAGAAGGTTAAGATGTTTATTTTTAAGTATCAGTAATGCTATATGGAAAAGAAGGCATGCTACATTTCTAAATGAAAATGAATCTTCTCTCATATGCAGATGAGGGGGCACCCTAATAGGCTGTCAATAATTCTTTATTTTTTTCCTGCTCATTAGGTAAAATGGAAATACTGGAAAACTTTGTTCTGAGAACATGCACCCTCATCACTGATGTGAGAGTTAGTATCTATGTCCAGCAAGAGGTAAACATTCTTCTTTATAAGCAACAGTTTCCTGGTTAGTGTTTTAACAGACTTTGTGAAGATAGTAATTTAACTGCACAGATGCTGCACAAAAAAGATAATTGTGTAGTGTTGTAGTATCAGAAGGATGATTTAATGTTTCTCTGGGAATATTTGTTGGTTTCTACGTATTGGGGTGATTGTTTTTGAGGTTACTAATATGCAATTTTTGTTTTGGGCAGTAAATTACATGAGAGTGGTAATTTGTATACCTTCTAGAATACCACAGATTTCTCCTATTTATTTTGGTAATCTCACGTTGTCAGTTGTTTTTTTTCCTCTCTAAAGAAAGGGAAAGTTAAAAAAAAAAAATCTTCTGTAAAGGCTACATCCTCAAAGGAAAAGTTTTTAATACAAATTTCAGGAACACTTTAGCTTGGCAAACAACTACAGACAGAACTGTAGCTTTGAAAGTTGAGGGGGGGGGTGTTCTGTTTTTAAACCTACAAATAAGAACCATAACACTTTAACAACTGATGTTCACATTAAAGATAATGTAATTTATTGAAATTGAGGTACTTATATTAAAATAAATACCACTTAAGGTCAGATAGACCTCATTGTCTTTTATTGTTTTGTTATTATTTAAGTATTTTATTTTCTTCAGTGGTATGAAATATATTAGAAGGGCCAGAAATAATAACTTAAAGTTTAACAACTTATATTAAATCTTGCTCCCTTTTTTCCACTTTTTAGGTAGTAAGAAAACTTAATTTAATGCTTGACAGCATGCCTCGAGATGCCAGGAAGAAGATATTTTCTACAAAGGAAATGTTGTGTGTCATGTAAATAATCTTCAGTATAATTTTTATATCATTATGGCATTTGCGTAGCTGGGAAGGCAATTTTTGCTAAGACTGTTTATAACATGTGCAATCATAGAATCCTGGAATGGTTTGGGTTGGAAAGGACCTTAAGATCATCCAGTTCCAACCCCCTGCCATGGGCAGAGACACTCACACTAGACCATGTAGCTCAAGGCTCTGTCCAACCTGGCCTTGAACACTGCCAGGGATGGAGCATTTACCACTTTTTTGGGCAATCTGTTCCAGTGCTTCACTACCCTCACAGTCCCTGTTTAACTCACTTTTGCATTTACTGTTGTACTGCCAGTGGCAGTGGCTGTGAGCAGATATTCTCATGAGTTGTTCTCCCTTACAAGCCTTAACTTGCCTCTTTCCTGATCTGGGTTAGGCTTTTTCTCATCCCTGTTGTCTTAAAATAATGAAATACATTCTTTTTAAGAATGTGCATAAAGCACATGAATCAGTCACTGGAAAGACAAGCTGTTCACCTTGGGATTTTTTTTTTTTAATAGCATTTAAAAAGAGAAGTAGAATAAAAATTATATATGTGATTATATATGTGAGATATATATATATATGTGTGATATATATATGTAGGTGATTCACTTCCCCCGGTGGTACTTTCACATGTACAGCCTTAGCATAATATACTGAACCCTTTGAAGTCTCATAGTTTAGTAGAATCAGGGATTTGTCTTCTACATTAAAGCTTGCAGTTAAATAAAACTTTTCTTCTGTACTTTGTGTTGCTGTCATGTTTTAATGGAACATTACTTTGTTTGGCAGGAGTGACATGGGGAAGAGAATTTTGGATGCTGGAGGTGAGCGTGTGACTTAGTAAACAATTTAATATCAAGCTTCTTACAAATTATATGCTGACCCGTTAAAAATCCAGAGAAGACATTTAGAAGCTGCAGAATATTGCAATTAGTCCTCTGAAAAATACGAATACTGCATGAAAACAATCTGCAAGCTGGAACGTTTCAGATGCATGCAGTGCATGGGTCTTTGATGTGTTCAGTCCTTCTCTAAAATGTAAGTTTCAAAACAGCAAAAGATCATAAGGATGTCAGTCTTCTCGGATAGTGATCTGCAAGCCATTTTTAGAGTACTAGACTGCTTCTCTCAGGGATCGCTTTGGTCTCCAACAGTTTCCCAGATCAGACAGGTGAAAGCTGAAAACCTCTTTTCTTGCTCGCCTCGTGTTCCTCTGACATTCCTTGAAAGCTTGCTTGAAATTTCAGTGTGACACATAAGTTGGTTAGTCATTCTCATTCCCTTACTTCTTTATCTATATATCGTTTATGGGTTATGTATTTGGATATAATGTGATAGGTAACATTAAATGTTCAGCAGTGCTTATACTAGTTTTCTGGTATAATCATAATATAGTATACTATTCCATAGTATGATCAAAACATAATAATGCTTTTTTCATGTCAGTAGTATCTTTAGAACTACTATTCCTGTAAAATGCGTTGTGCTGTAGACTATGACCTGCAGGTAGCCATTACAGAAGCTTTATGCAGAATGATATCAGAGAAACAAAGAGGAGAACTGGCATGCCAGTGGTTTTCCATGGAGTTTGTGTCCAGTGCATTTAAAGGAATTAAAGATTCTGAGTTTGAAACAGTAAGTCATATAAAAAATATTTCCAGGGAGGTAAACTACTATTTTGCTGTTCTTTAAGAAATTTCTGTATTTTAATAGGATTGCAGAAAATTTCTTAACCAGGTGAATGGCATGCTGGGAGACAAAAGGAGGTAAAATGGAATATTTTAAGCTAAGACATTTTCTTTCTTTTTTTAATGACTATTCATTGGGAGTAACCTTTTTAACACATTATGTTTATCTTAGATAACAGCTTGAAGAAACTGTTCACTAAAGAAGGAAAATTTGTTTGAAAAGATTCTTAAACAATAGAATCTGTTGGTATATGTTGCTTTATTGATTTAGGAGGTAATGATCGATGAGAATATCTGCTAGAGAAATAGGGCATGAAAAGGAAAGAAAATACAAGCTTTTCCTTATCTATATGATCACATGCTCTGTGTGTTAATTTTTCATGTTATGAC
The DNA here is from genome assembly GCA_026283785.1 of Coracopsis vasa. NCBI lineage: Eukaryota > Metazoa > Chordata > Aves > Psittaciformes > Psittacidae > Coracopsis > Coracopsis vasa. The sequence goes on along the minus strand of JANHGB010050140.1, from coordinate 115,861 downwards.
AGTAAAGAGATTGAATATCATTACTAAAATATCAGCAGATAAGATGGAAGTATGAACATAGTGACTAGACGTCTGAGACCACTCTTTAATTGTGAGAATGTTTAAAATTTCATGTTATCTCCTTTGGGGAAGAAGTGAAGTCAAGTGACTGCTCTTTTGGTTGCTTTGATCTTTTATTGTGCTGAGAACGCAATCAGGTTGCTGTGGTCAGATATGCAAAATTTATTTACAGCAGTTTAGGATGCTTGACAAAATACCCTTTTCTTACAGGGTTTTTACATATCCATGTTTATCAGCAGCTCTTGATGAATATGAGGTAAGTTACAGGCTTTATCATATATCCACAGATTTTCCTTTTTGCAGCTGAAGAATTTCTTTGCCTTCTAGTTAAGAAAAAATAATGTTTTTTTCCAGGAGTATACAGATGTGCATGTATTTAAAGATTGTCATACTGTGACACAAAGCCTGTTAGCTGGTGTAAGTCATTGCTTTTCAGCTCTTACTCTTTGTTTTGTTTTGTTTTGTTTTAGCTACAGATACCACTGGATGAAAATCTTGAAGAATTTTGGATTGATTTCAATGTTGGTAGCAGAAGTATATCTTTCTATGTGGCAGCAGATGATGCAGTAAGCTAATTTTTGTCCATCATACTAGATTGGTCTGAGACAGTAGATATGTATTCTTTAAGGGTATCAAATTTATTTCCCCATATCAACATGTCAGAGCTTTGTGTGCATTTAATGTGTGTGTGTGTGTATGTGGAAATCTAGACTTAGTGTGCCTATTTAGATCAAACAATATCCAAGTAATGACTTTCAGATACTCTTTGCAAACAGTTTAACATATGCATACATGAACAAGAAGCCATTTCACAAAATTGCAGTTGTTTTTGTAGATAAGACTTAGCTGTTTAATGTCTTTACCAAAGCTCTTCCAAAACGCTGTTTACTCTTACAAATGAAGCACGTGCTTATTGTGCTCATTGTCAGTCCTTGTAATAGAGGATTAAAAAAGTTGAAAATTTGTCCTCTCTGAATAACTTCCTGAACATTGCACTTTGAATTGTAATATAATGCTTTTCTATCTTTTAAAATACATATTTTTCTTACAAGGATTGTCACTGGGAAACAGTCATTATACCAGAAGAAGAGGTAGACCAGTACAGCCTAGAAGGTATTGGCACTCAAAAACGTGACCTTTTGTTACACATTAACTTGGATTAATCCTAAAGTACTGACTCAATCCTCAGCAAATCCTCAGCAAAGCAAAACTCCAAATTAAAATATTGGCATTTTAGACATGCAGGTGTGATATTATTCAAATAGCATCTTATAGGTATTTCGATACAAAATGATGCATAACACAGTAACATTTAATAATGTTCCATCTAAACTAGTTTGAATAGTTTCCTAAATTCTTCAGTTTATCTGCAGCTGTAGTAAATAACTTTGAAAGAAAATTCTACAGGATACTATCTGTAGGGAATAAGGATAAGGAAATTTCTACAGGATAATATAGAGAATTTCTTAAAGATGCAATCTTGAATTGTTTCACTAAAAATATATTGTAGGTTAGAGTGAATAAAATAAAATCTAAATTTTAATAGCTGAACTGAAGAACGCAAGTAAGTTTCATGTATTTACAAACATTATATGAGATGTTACTAAACTTAATGAAACTACTTTTCAAATTTTGTTTTTTTCCAGAAAAAGATTCAAAGAAATTATTAACAATAGCTCTGAAAAGCCCAGTGCATGTGGGGAATCAAGAAGGAGAGAAACTCTTCTTATATTTTGATTCTATCTTGGAAATCAAAGATGTAACCAGAAAGATTTACGGATTTAATAAATGTAAGGTAAGATTTGAACACCTTTTGAATAATTGACTGATTCAAGATAAATGTCTCATTGCCATATAAACGTTGTTATGGCTGTGGTTATTGCTGTCTGTATGTACCGACAGTTTCTGATTAGCATCATCAATACAGAACACCATTTCTGCCGTAATATATTAAGCCTTGGTAAGGATGCCTAATAAGGATGCAAGAAAATGTCCTCATATTTTACTGGGGAGGTTTAGATTGGATATTAGGAAAAATTTCTTGCCTAAGAGGTTTGTGAAGCATTGGAACAGGCTACCCAGAGCGGTGGTGGAGTCACTGTCCCTGCAGGTATTTAAAAGACATGTAGCTGTGGTGCTTGGGGACATGATTTAGTGGTGGACTTGGCAGCGCTGGGTTAACGGTTGGACTTAAGGCAAATTTTGCATATATAATTTTCCACTGACACAAGAACTGGATGCTTACAAATATGAAAGTCTCTCAGAAATGATTCCTTAGCTATCCCACTTTAACAGTGCGCTTGCCACTCTTGTGAATTTACTCCTTTAGTAAACTTTTAGTAAGCCGTAGCTTACTCCTTATTGCTTGTGACGAACTGCTTTGCTCTGAACTCTTAGAAACTTGTGAGGAATGGAAGTGCTTTGAGCTTGTAGAATCTGTTTTCCCCTATAACCTAATTGCAGACACATATCATCTGACTTAAATGTTTTCTTTCCATTTCTGGTTTTAAAAAAAGTGATCCAAGTGTGTATTTTACATAGATGGTTACTCACTTTGTAGGATTTTAGTAAGAAGCAGTCTGGATCAGTTGCCAAAACAACTGTACATGTCGTCTTTGATGAAAGCGGATCACAGGTATTTGACTTCAGTATGCCAAGATTCTTGTTTTCATGCGGTTTTTGTCTGATTATTAACTAATTTATAATCATTCAGCATAAAAACAGGAACTTACAAAATGCCAATAAGGTAACTCGTAAACCAGTGACGTGATTTCTCATAAGCATGTATTGTGTTTTTGGGGAGATAATAATATCTAAATCTTAGAATACATCAGGCAAATATACACAGGTGCATTTCTTTTATGTGAATTGTGATTTGGTAACTCATCCTAGTTAGCAAAAATAACAGGTAGAATGTATTTAAAACTAGAAGTATATAAGCTCTAAAGTTTTATCAAAATCTAGAGTAAGGAATGTAATGCTTAAGGGTAAAGAGTTACTCTGTGTGTTGGTATAAATATAAAATACCAAGCATGATAACATCAAAACATTGTATAAAAATTTAAATAATGCAAAATATTATATAGGTTATGGTACCAGAAAGTCAGTTGTCACCAGAAAAATCTGAAGAGGAAGACAAACTCAGTAAGTGCAAAACCCATCAACTTCCTGGATCTTTGAGAGCTCTGAATAAAAATAACAGTAAAGAAAACTGCAGAGGTGATTCCTCCAAGGTAAGTAGGATTATCAAGGCAGAGGGCATAAAAAATACAAGTCAGTTTAAGTATTTATGTGATAGCTTTGCAGAAACTCCTGGGAATAATCTTGGCTACTTTGATTGTTGACAAGGGCTGGGATTTGTCTATACTTTATTGAATTAATTCAGAAAACAGTAATCACCATCACTGATCTCTGTTCAAAAACATTAGTTTTGAGTATTATATAATTCCAGTATTTTGGTGAACTTTCTCTAAAAAGGGAACTGCATAAAAATCACATTATATTGATTTGTGCATCAACAGCAATTGACATTCCAATAATACAGTGTCAAAAGACTCTTGGAGATAGAATTTGTCTTGTGTTTCTTCAATCTGTGTATTATGGTCCAGTTTTTCTGTTCCTCAAGATAACTACATCTTGTAAAAGGAAAGTGTCTGAAGCATCTGTGATTATTCCTGGAAGATTTTCCACAAGGAGTCCACTGGTATTTGTTAGCACATGTAAGTTTCCAAGTACTTTCAGAGGAAAAACATACTATAAATCATCTTTGAAATACAAACATAAACTGTGATCCTTTGCTGAGCAGGAAATTAAAAGTAGACCTTATAAATTTCCCTCGCAGGTGCTTTAAAATTGAAGTTTTTAAACTAGGCCACTTGCTGCTGGTCTGTAGACATGACGCAGGGTAGTAGCTGCACATGCATTCCAAATAGCCAAAGACCACCTATTGTTGTTAGTTCTGCTAGCAGTCAGCTGCCTGTGCTGGAGCAGGCTGAGAAGTTGGCAGTCGATTAGAAGATGTAAAAATGGGTGGGTTTACATCTCTGTCCTTACACGCTCTTGGTTTAAAGACTCCTCAGCAATGCTTTTTATAGCAGTGGCGGTGGAAAATCAGCTTTCTCCAATGTGTACATCTATCGCTTGCATTTTACTGTTATCTGAAAACTGTATGTGTTTCTCAAAGGTGCAGTTGATATGAGGCTAGTGAGCAAGGTGGGATCCATTGCCAGGTTGAGTTACAGGTCCAGTGCCAATGATGCTTATGTCAGAAGTGCTTCTCACAGAACAGGATAAGGAAGAGACTTCATCACAAATAGGAGTCATTACTTTCCTGCTAATAGTCTTACTGTAACAAATATTTAATACTTTCTACAGGGGAGAGATTTATAAGATAAAGACCAGTTAGAGGCTGGAGATGCAACTAGTGGCAGAACAGCAGGACTAACAAGCTTAATTTTCCTGCTTTAACTGTTTCAGATGCATGAGTATCCTTAGTTATGTATAACCATGTATCATGTATAAATTAAGAGTACCAGAGGCTAGAAAAGAAAGCATTTTCAGATTGGAATGGAACAAGATTTAGAACTGATGTGACTTTTTTTTATTTGGAACTTAACCAGTCTATTCCAGCAAAAATATATTACAGTAAAATCTTTAAATAGATGACCAACTATTTTTCACCAGAGCCAGCCTGTAAAAGCATTGTTTACCTCCACACATCCCCAGCCGATGGGCTTGTTAACCTCCATGTAACTCAATTGAAATCAATAGAATTAGAAAAGGTACATGAGGTGATATAAACACTAATTATTTTTTACTGTTTATGGAATAGATGTTATTATGGACAAAACTTTACATATTGATGTCACAGATACACAGGAATTTTAATGGAAGAAATGGTAGAATTCTAACATGTTTCTGGTTTGTCTTCAGCTACTCCTTGCAAAGGACGATTTAAATTACCTTTGGAAATGATGAGCTCTGCTGAAAGGTCTAATAGTGCAGTAAATGAGACCAGAACAAAGAACTTCTATCAGGAACCTACTGGAGTATGCATGTCATCTGTAGCTAAGTCTTTTACTTAGAGTAACATTAAATTCTACTCTAATTTGTTCCTAATTAATATTTTTAAAAGTAGATTTTTGCAGTCAGCAACTCACTTTTAGAAAATAGTGTGTTTACTTTATTGCATAATGTTTTCTTGACCTCTGGATTTCAGGTTTAAAATGTCTAAAGTCAGATAGAAATCTTCCAGAATTAGCTAAAATTTGTAGACACTCCTCAGTTCTGACACCAGAGTTAATTGCATTTATAAGACCACAATTCTTCCTTTGTATATAATATGAAAATGGAGTATGCACAGAATCCCAAATTAATTATGCAGTGTTGAAATACTGTTAAAAGCATACATTCAGCTGTAGCTGTGACATGTTAATGCCTTCAGGTTGTAGCATTTATCGTATTGGGTTTAGTGCATTTTTAATTAGGCATTCACTAAAATCAAACAAAAATACATAGGTGTCACTGAACTGCAGTTCAAGTATATGTTTTTTTGCTTGTGTTCCAGTTGAACAAAGACTTCAAAGTATCATTTTTATTTTATTTCTGGCTCTAAATATCTTTCTGGGTGAAATTCAGATCCAATCCCAGACTATAGGATTCTGAAGCATTTTTTGCTATAGTTGTGCTTTCTAAAACCTCTAACATATAGAATGTGTGGTTTAGAATATTTCAAGTGCTACTTTCTATGAGAATATTCCTTCTTCCATGTTTGTGGGTTGTAGTTGTTTACTGTTACTACTTGTGGTTTTTAGAGTGGGCAGCGACGTACACAGAACTTATTGTCTACTGAAACAGAACAGAAAATCGGGAAATCAAACATGAGAAATGAGGCAAAACCCCCTGAAAAGGTACTGGAATCAGCACTTGTATGAAATGAAAAATAATTTCATGTTTTATTAGGGAAAATACAAGTTTATGAGGTTCTAATGCTTATAGTCCTACACTAATATTTTCTTTTGGGTGTTATCCCACTGTAGCAAATGTGTGCTAAAGAAATTTTAGAAATGATGCAAGAGACAGAAGTTGGAGCCACACAAAAGCAAACCTTAGGCAAGTAATTATCCAGGTGTTGATAGTCTTTACTTTAAAATTTAAACCTTTTAAAAATTATTTTAATTTTGTCCATTTCTTTTGTAATAATTGATACCAAATTAATGTCTCATTTAGATGAAGTGTTAGATATTGTTCCTGATTCTCAGCCAGTAGGGAGAAGCAACAAACCTTTGTAAGTATTGGAAAAGAATGCCAAGTCGCTGTTGTCCCTCACTTTGAAGGGAGTATTTAAAGTATTGCCAGAGTTGAAGTTTTGTTGCATAGTTTCAGAAAATGCCAGAATTGAATTGTTTTGTCTTCCTGGGAGTTGCATTCAGAAGTGTTGACTGTGTAAATCAGGTCAATTTTATTGTGTCACTTTTTTTGTTATCCTGAAATCCTTGGCACCAAACCAGCACTCTTACATGTATTTGCTAAGGCTGCTTCATGAATGGTACTAGTCTGTTGTCTTAATCAAAAGATTTTGAATGGATGAATCTGTTGATGAAAATACTACTCACTAACAAAGTCTAGAGTAGGAGTTTAAGTAAGCCTTAGTAGTAACAAGGAGAGTAATTTAGATGACATCAGAAAGTGAAATACAAGTGACACATAGGTGTATATAAGTGAAATGTGCCATAAAAAGTAGTAAATTTGACACATCATATCTACCTAGGTTCAAGGTTTAATGATGGCTGTAGGATGTTGCCTTTTTGAAGTTGACTTAAAAATACGTCTTGTTTCTGAAGGTTTGCCATTTTACAAGGTGTTGGCTACTTGACCAGTGCTAGCACGCTTAGGTACTGCTCTAAAATGCATTGATAGCTACAAGATAGCACTATTTTCCCATTTTTTATGCATGTTTGTTATAATAAAGACTCACTTTCTGCAGTTCACTGATAATAATGTGTTATTACTTTTGTTAGGCTTCCTTGTGTTTTAGAGAGTTCTTTTGATAAAAGCAAAACATGGAAAAAAAGAGCATGCTCTGTTCCTGAGAAGAATATAACAATGGGTGGCAAGCAAAAGCTGAATCAATCATTGGAACGTACGTCCCATCCAGTTTATGTTCACACTTTGTTAACCATTAGCATTAAAGTGTTTTAGATGAAATTTGAACCTACAGCTGTGCTTTTTGTTTTGATCTTGTGTCAGTTTCTGTTGTTAGTGAACGAGCTGTGAAATAAAAAGCATTTTTTGGTGGGTTTTTTTTTAAGTATCTCAAGATAAGCAAAGAAATTATAAAAAAGAGAAGAAAACCAAGAAAGTTGAATTTATATCACATGGGAAGAAAACTGCAAAATGTTTAGTGGACAGTTAATGTTAGTCATTTGGAAGAGAAACTGTTAAGTACAGAAGGGAAAAAAACTACTACTGAAGTATCATTTAAAACATTTCTTTCAGCTAGAGTGTCTGAAACATCTTTGCATTCTGGTTTTACAAAGGAGGAATCTGATGTTCCCTTTAGAAAAGAGAGTGTAAATCCAAAAGCGTCAAACACGGTGAGAGCTTCTTACCTTCATTTTTTTGACTTGCACTTAAGAGAATTATCAAATTTTCAGTGTTTCAGAATTTGGTTTTACTTTCATTTAGTCACAAACTTATTTTTAATTGATTTTTCATTAATACCAGGTGCATTAAATACCATCAGCTTCATTCCTTGCTTTTTCAGTGTGACCTGTGTAAGATAAGTTTACTCTGAATTTCTTTTTAGTAATCATCTTTTTACAAAATAATTCTTAACTGAGCACCAACTTGTGCTTCTCATGTACTTTTTTATTTACTTTTGAATGTTATAGTACCCAAACCCATAACATGGAAAAGATCTGCTAAACAGATATTTCATTGCTCACTGTTTGTAATGCAAGGGAAAATAGTTTTCAGAGGATTGATAGTACATGTTGAAGGCATTTAGGGAAGTTGAGGTGACTGCTGGGAACCTGTAGTTCTGTTTTTAGCTTTGTCCTTCTGTTGAATGGGTTCAAAGTTGAGTCTTAAATTCTATTTTTGTAGAAAACAAAGTCTAAAGAAATGACAGATGCTGCAAAATCACTAATTAGTAAAATCAGTGACAGATACAAAGTAAAGACAGATGAAAAAAGCAAAGCAAGAGACTCACTGGGTTTTAACAGGTATGATGGGAACTATTAATTTACTTTCGTGCTTGTTCTTCTTGTGCCTATGGCTTTATCTGTGATCTACTCCTCTGTCTACAGTTGTTTCACATCCTGCTTTCATATGAATCATTTGTTCACTTCTGATAAACACTGTTGCACTGAGGCGTAGGAGTCTAGTAGTCCTACAGTTCCAGTAGTTGAAATAACTAAAAGGCTGTTAGAAACTCTGTTCAGTGGTTTGTTGCTCATTCATTCATAACATGTTTAGCGAAGAGAAATCAGTGGGTATGGTTCATGGGCACTGCACCTGGCTGTCTCCATTCCATCATCATAGTTTGGGGATCAAGCTTGGATTCAGTCATCAACCTTCTGATCATCTAAAACTCCTAGTTGTCTTCCAGTTTAAATTTAACAAATTCTTAAATAGGAAAATACATCTTTCCTTGCTGGAACTGATGTTTGGAAATACACTCTGCATGTAATTACATGCTCCCCATGTTTGATTGTAACTGGGTGATGAAGGACTGGAACAGTGAGGCTTTGTCACTTTTTAAATGTTTTGGATAGCAACTTGGAAGCCATGCAGAATCTGCAGTGTAGCTGTGTGAGCTGAAATCAGTTTTTCTAGAGCACAGAAAAGGAAGGGTCTGGTCTCTCTTAATCCACTTAGGTTTGTATTTAAATGCCTGAATAAACTTGTTGTGTTTGATAAGGTTTTTATTGTATATAAGCAGTATTCTAAATGCATATATTCTAATTATCATTCAACAAACTGTGTCCTTACTTTTTAGGCCACGTTTAAATAAATCCTGTGCCTCTAAGGTAACATATTGCTTTTGTTGGAAATATTTTTCATATCTGATATATGTACATAGGGTGGTAGTAGTAGATGTAAACCAAAAGTTCACAAATACCTCTGAATGTTAAATATCTATAGGTGTTCATTATGCATTGACTGTATATACTTAAAATGCTTTTTATATATTTACTTATGTGGAATAATATATTTATAGACAGCTGTCAGCCACTGAAACCCAAAGTAATTTCTGTTTACATATTATAGAACTGAATGTTCATTTTGAACATGGCAATGCTAAATGTTTAGAATAAAAGTATTGTCATAAATGAGATTACAGAATTCTTGAATGAGATATAGCCAGGACAGAAATCAGTATAATGTTTGGAGCGGGGGGGGTGTGGAGTGGGGAGGTGATGCTGGGAGGGATGGTTCTGAGGGTTTGTTGATATCCTTAAAAGTTAAATTCTAAAAGATTTAGTTTCTATTAGCCCTTGTCCCCTTTTGCCTCATTGTACTGTTGCTGATCAAGTGGAGGTCTGAGGTTTTTCATATGTTACGAACTTTGTGAGGTGGCTGTACATGAAAGCATAGTCCAAATTTGGCATAGGAGTTAACTTTTTCTTTATATATAGGAAGAAGTTCAGGATAGAAAGCTGAAAAGCTCTACTTTTCTTAATATAACTGCTGGTCGTATTGCGTAAGTAGTTAAAACATTTTCAAACAAAATTTCCAGGTACTCAACTTTGTGGAATGTTCACAATTCAGTCACAAAACTGATCTCTGTGTCTCCTTGACAGGGATGATGTCTACAACTTTAACATCAGTGGGTTTGATGAGCCTACAATAAAGCTTGGAGTAAGAATATGACTGAAACTTATATGTGATGAATAGAATATAAAGGAACTCAGTCAACTGAAAGTATTGTTAACATTTAAAAATTCAAATCATATCACTGAACTAAGTGGGGGAAAATGTTTGCTGTGTAAATACCTTCCACTTAAAGCTATAACAGTGTTTTCCTGCATTAAGAATCAAACTGTTTGTTAGGAATATCATCATTTTTCAATTATCCTGTTACCCTGAAAGTGTTATTGCCATCCTTCTGTTCCCCACTGTAAAGACATCTTTGCCCAGATGTTTGAGTGAAAAGGGAATGGAGCTAAGATAGAAGCAAAAGACAAGGAAAGATAATTTTGTTCCTTATGGCTTGAAGGAGCCTGCTGGAATGGTTAAAGTAGTGAAGCAAGTGAATGGAAACTCATTTATTAGTTTGAGACAGTGAAAGCTTAAGTCATTGCCACTTGGTTCTGTTCTTAAATAATTTCAAAGACAGAAATTAATCATCATAAGTTAGTTGCCGAGTATAAAAAGCAAGCAAAAAAAAAAAAAGGAGCCCATAGCTTTTACTGGGGTGGCCTTTTTAATTTTGTTAAAACTGCATAACAAATGAAAACCTCCACTTGTTTCTTACTTATTTACATTTTCAGATGAAAGAATTGCATGTTACTGAAGTGGGCGCTCATACAGATTCAAACAAAAAAGGGTAGGGATGTTCTATTTTATCTAGTCTGCTGATTATCAGGAATAGTACTGTTTGCATTCAGCAACATTCTGTTATGAAACTCCAGTGAATGTATGCATGACAATAATACCTTGACTGTGTTAGTTTTTCAGGCAATAAACATAGCTGCTATGGTCTCATATGATTTTCCTCTGGGAAGCTGACTAAAAGGAAAGAATCTCTTTCATGAAGAAAACAGCTCTAGTTCTCTTCATAGAATACTACAGGGATAGAAACTCCTGAGTAGAGGGGGGAGGTTTTTCTGTATGATAAACCTGCAAAGAGACATATCCTCACTGTGTGTTCTCATGGATCATTAGCAAATAAGCATCCTTTAGGGTTTGAGGTGAACAGGTATTTCCAAAATCTATGTGAAAACAAAAAGTAGGTGCATTTGTTCAAATCCTTAATCCACATGTCACATGAACAGTAGAAACATTTAGAACAAGTATTCATAAATGTATCATTTAAAGGTGTGTCTTATTTTTCTCATTAAGGAATGCAGATGATGGTAAAACTAGCACTGAAGTGAAACAGAGAAAACAAGTAAGGCTTTTATTTTTGTGGCTCAGAATATCTTGTCTTCCTGCCTTTACATGCCAATTATGTAAGTGAAAAGTATATTAAAAGTAAATGGATAAATTAAAAAGATGTTTTGCTTTGCAGATTACAAACAATAAAAACAAGAAGCATCTCTTCAGTGACACAGACACAGAAACCAGAGGTGATGACTGCAAGACAGACATTAGTTGGCTACGAGAATCAAATAGAAAACCTAAAGCCCAGTTAATTGATTACAGCAGAAATAAGCACTTGGGGAAACCCGTAAACACAGACAAAAGTGAGAAACTTTTTCTATATTTCTTAAGAATGCTGCAGTAAGTTTGTTCATAGACATTAACTGCAGAGCGTGTAATGTGCTGTGTTACAAATAAGGGTTTTTTGGTCTTATTTCCAATCATAAGGAATGTTCAAATTAGTTCTAATAATTTACAGAGGTGAATTTCTAAAAAGTTTGGATTTTAACATGGAAAATGCAACAGGCAGAGGTGGTTGTCTGCAAAAACAACCCCTTTGGTTTTTGAAAATACTGTGTTGAAAGCAGTGTACTGAATAACTTTTGTGAGTGTAAAAGTGATTCTGGGACTTTACAGCTAAAACTCTGCATGTCAAACATTTGAATATTTTGCTGATTTTTCTAACTTTATGCATTGTAACAGCAGAGAAATCGCCTGAACCTGTTCGCCAAGTGGATAAACCTAAGGGCAAAACTGCAAATAAGAAAAAGGTAAACGTAAATTTGCAACTAGACTTGTAATACATATTAAAAATGTTTTAACTTGCTACGTAAAGTGTTCTAAAATATTTTTTCATAAATATGTGCCATTTCTTCATGCTTATTTCAAGGTCTCTTGTTAAATACAGGGGGTTTTTTCAGTTACTGTATTCTTTTTCTGTAATATCTAGCTAGTATTTCAGGCATAACACTGGCTATGAGTTAGAATGACTGTTATACATTGATGTTTTTTTAAGTTCTACTACATAAAATTATTGATGATGTCTATTTACTGCTTAATAGCCATCTACTCTTGAATACATAGTATTCATATATTAATTCATTATAATATAATAATAGTATAATAATCATTCATATAATACCCTGAAGAGGGTTCAGTTGGTCAGTGTTGAATCTGTCTGCTAACTAATATGTGCTTTTTTAGTAACAAAATGCCCCTGATCTACCCGAGCAAGTTCAAAGTGCCTACTTTGAGGAGATAGGGTTCCACTACTCCATAGATTTAGGTGGAGAGCGTCTGAAGTCACTAACAGATTTAACCCTGGAAATGAGGAAGCTGTTTCCCAATGTACATATTGTGTAGAGCACTTTTCAAGAGTAGAAGGCCGGAGTTCTAATCTCTTCTAGTCTGAGAGGTGTTGCACTTACATGTTTTCATCCCTTCTAATGTCCGGTCCCTGGGGTACTTTCAGTGAGAACATGCTTTGCTCTATTTCTGAACATTGCCTGCTGTGTAGAGTGGCAGTAGTAACGGAGTAGAAGGGGAACAGATAAAAAAAGGAAGACTGATTCTAGTCTGGTGGTTAAGGTGATCAGTTCAGAGGTAATGATCAAGGATGCTGGTTCCTGCTCACTGTGCAGGATTTTGGCTTTGTTCTGTTTCAAACTAGTTAGTCTTATTTAAATGCATGTGTGTTTCAGAGAACCACCTTTGGAAACCCACTGCAGCTTTGCTGTAGTTCAAAAATGGCATTTATTTTGACTCTTCTCTTTTTTGACTCTTACATTCCTGACTGCACTGTGCCTGATCTACAGTGAAAATTATCTGCCTCAAATACTTAGTAGATTGATGGTTGGACTCTCCAAGACTTAGTAAAGTTATGATTTTTAGTTGTTTTGAAATAATGGATTTCAAGTAATGAAACCAAGTTACCTGCCATTTTTTTCTTATATATTTGTTAATTATTCTGATGTAAGCTGAAGTTATTTTTATTCCTCCAAAGACGAGCAGATGTAAAAAACAGAATTCAAGAACTGATGAACCAATAAAACAAATAACCAGACAAAAACGGCCTCGAAAAGCAGCATTAGCAAAAAACTACAAAGAGCCTTCCACTTCAGAGTCAGAGAGTGAAAGAGAGTCTTTAGCATGCGTCTCTAGGGAGGAGAAATCAAAAATACAGGTATGGAGTTGTACTTTATTATTAAAAATCCAATTCTGAACTTTTTTTTTTTTAATGTATTCTGATCTACTTTGTACTTAGTGCTCCTGAATTTTAAGTGCCCAGCATGAGCAACTTGAAATGAACTTTACTATTTCTAGTAGTGCCCTTTTTAATAATGAGTATTTAACTGCTAAGAAAATCAGTCGTAAATAATCTTTCAGTCATAATAGGATTTCAGTTTCCATTAATGAAATTTATTCTCTTGCGAAGCGCCACTGTGTCCTTTATTTCAAAACCATAACAAGTTCTATGGAGCCAGGGTTTGCTCTTTTCTGTAGTGTGATATGGATAATCCTAAACCTGTTCTGTGTACAATAAAAAGACTGACTTGACGGGGGGGTATGTCAATATATTTGCTGAATACTCAAACAGGATTTCTAGTAAATTAACAATCACATTGGCTGCTAAAACTCTTCACATTCTTTTAGCATAGCATTTCCCTATATATGTATAGGTCTGCAAACTTCATTGATTAGATCCTGAAGCATCAGTAGTTGTTTCCAATAGTGAAGAAGTTCATAAGAATAGAAATTTGGGTGCTGAATTAAACCAATTCAGTATTTACTGGCATTAGAACACCTGATATACTTATGAATTTATGTACTTCTAATGATGTTCCTTTTGGACCTTCTGCTTGTTCAACTGTGCATATAGATAACATGCGCTTTACCTCTGTGTGTGTATATATATTTTCCATATGTTTACAAATAATGTGTATAAAAACTTTGTATTTTAATAGAAACGTATAAATGGAGAAAACAGGGATGATAATCAGCAAAAGGAACTCCAGAATATTTCATCTATGGAGCCAAAGAGAGTAGCAAACTATGTACATAAGGCATTTACTGAATCAAAGAACTTTGCAGAAGAAAAGAAAATTGAAATGCCCTCATTTGAGAGTCCTGTGTCTCTTGAGATCATGAGATGTGGGTATTTTGACTTTATAGCAACACTGTATCAAAAGTTGGAGGTTAAACGAGGATTATCATAGTAGTACAATTTTACATTTATTTCATCTTTTAAAAAGATATCCCCTAATTCAGTGTGTAGCACATAATTTAAGGAAGTGTGTTGACACATCACTAACACTTTTATAGTTTGGTGCAGTTATTTGACATCAGCATAGTATAGAAGTGCAATGCAGAAGTGTTAGAATGAATGTGGTAACTGCTAAAATAGTGCAGGGAGCACAAAAAGTAAAAGTGTGGGAAGCTGTATGCCAACACTTGAAGTGAAATTCCACACATCTGAGACGGGCAAATACCTAGAGTTGCAACAGTTAGCAATATGGAGCTTTAACTTACCTTTTTCAACTTTCATTCGTTATGCTAACTGTTAAGTAACTGTTTTCTAGGTGCTGAAAGAATATCAGGAGGAGATGTTACTCAAGAACATACTGGCAGTGAAAGATCACTTGGTCTTCAGGAGTCAACACCAGAAAAAACAGAAATGTTGAACTTCGAGAAGGAAATCTCTCCCAGTGATTTTCATCCCCAGAAAAAGAACTTTCAAAGTCTGTGTCTAAATCAGTCCCCCGAGATGCCTACTAAAAAGTTAACATTTGAAAATACAAGTTTCTCACCAGCTTTAAGTGAAGCATCTTTGGTAAGAGTACTGAAGTTACTCTACACTTATTTTAACTGAAAACTATTCCATTCAGCTGCCAACTGCTTTATGCTTTTTGTACATCTCTCAATTATTATGTCTTGTTAATGTGTAGCGCAGCTTACCGACATATAAAAGTGTCAATGGAAAACATGCAAAGGGATCTGCATGCAAAACAAGTGATAATAATGAAGATTCAAGTTTCAGACATTGCTTTTTGGACACACGTTCTGTTAAAGGAAAACTACAAGATACGACTAAACCTACCACCAAAAGTAAAGAGGAGGTATGTTACTAAAGCCTTTGTTCTCCAGAAATGAGCAGCCATTTTTTCCTCTATTGTATCTACTTTACGCATGGGGAGGTTTAAGGCAAATGCATCTTTCTTAATGTTAAACACTATATATAATGTTTACTTGTGACCTTCTTGGAAAATCTTACTAATTATTGTTTAAATATTTGAGATAAGTTAGGGAATTGTTTGTCACATGGATACAAGGGAAGAAGTTCAGTGATAATATCTTAAACAACAGGAAGTAAATATTTTCCTCTGGATTTTCAATAGAAAAGAAACAGTTTTTCACAAATTAAAGAATTGTGACATCTGCACGGAAAAATTCTTGAGGTGAAAAAGTGCTCTTACAGTTTTAGCATTAGTGTACAGCTCAATATAATAACTATTGTAGCATTGGCATATAAACTTGAAACTGCTGTATGTCTTCAGACCACTGCTTCTGTGTACTTTTTCCAGTGAAAAAAAGCACTAATGACTTCTTTACAAAATTCTTTTGTTTGTGTTCTGTTGCAGGAAACGGTTAGGCCTTATTGGTCACTTGAGGTACTGCTATCATTAATGATCAATGTGGTGAAGTTGTTTGTTCTTTCATCTAGTACCACTTAGTAGCAATTCATGCAGTGATTCTTTTTTTTTTTTTTTTTAATCCAAACTGTAGTGTGTTCATGTGCCTGGTGTAACGAAAAGCAACATAAACGTGGGTTGCTGAAGGCTTCTGAAAGTGCTTGAGATTGGAAGTTAATCAATGACTTTTCTTTCAGGATTGTGTAGCACCAACTCCATCGTCTGCTTCCAGTGGAAGTAAAGTACAGTCTTGGAGTGAAGAACCTTATGCCCCTGTGCATGAGTCAGGTACAGACATTTCATTTTAAGCAGAAGACTTTCTACATGTGTCTATGAAGGTTAAGAAAAATGTTTATTTGTCATAAAAATATAACTCCAGTTCTTAAATTATGTTTTCTTTTATATATTTTCAGTATTATTCCATGTCTGCTCTCTTTCTCATTTTCTGCATTGTTTTAATTATCCCATTCAAGAAAAAAAAATAATAATTGGGCTCCAAAATGCAGTTACTGTAAAGAGTTATTTGTGCTCTTAAGATACTGATTGAGATTTCTTTTGATACTGGAAAAAAAGTGGGGCTAAATGGTATCAGGAAAAGAGAGCTTAGCATGAACCTCTTTAATGAACAAGTCCTGAATGGGTCAAAGAGTTCTGTGTTCCTTGAAATTCTGCTGTTCATCGACATCAAGTTCTCCTATCACTGAATGAAGGAGTACTTCACGAAGGTAATGCTAGTTAATTTTTATATAATTCTCGAGCTTTAAAGCCACATACTCCTAAAGTTTGGCTCTTCTTTATCCTCCCATGTAATTATTCTAAATAATCCTAATAAGCAGCTTTGTTTTCATGTTTATTAAAGGACCAACTATACAGCCGTTTCTCAAACGAAGGTACCACAGTGATCCAGAAAGCAATTCTGATGAAGCAGAAACAAGCAAAGAGAAGGAAAAGAAAGGAAAGAGAAGAACAAAGTTACAACCTAGAGAAATATTTAAAACAGAGAGTGCTGCTACTTACAGAGGTTAGTTATGGAGTGAAAGCTGTGCTTGTGCAGAAGTTTAAAAGAGCAAAGTTCTAACAAGAAAAGATAATATCCATTCAAAACCATTTTATGTGTTTAAAAAATAAATAAATTCTAAATACTTACAGCCTATATCCATTAAAAAGAATTTACGTGAAAACAGAAACAGGTCTCAGCCATTTAATATCTGAGCCATTTCAGACATCTGTATATAACAAAAGCTGTTATAGGCCCTTTTGTAACTTCAGATAGGATACTTCTTCTTTCTGAATTGTAACATTATCTTGTTTTTACTTCAGCGTCTGAAAGCGTATCTCCTGTATCTGCAAATGATCTGTCTGGTTTGGATGGGGAAATCTGGGAGCCTGGTTGTTCAACCATCAGTATCTGTCAGAAGCTCCAAAAAGAATTTACTAAGAAAATTGAGGCAAGATATTTCATATACAATATTAGTTGTCTGAGTACATGTGCATATAAATGATAGCTTGTAGTACACTACAGCATTTGCTTAAAAGGACATGAAAATAGCTGTGTGCATAGAACTTCAGGAAATCATAAAATTCCAAGTTTCCTTTTATGCCTTTTTCAGTTCCTTTACGTATGTGACTCTCCAATGATTTTCTTTCAAGGTCTGCTCTGGTTTTTATCATGTGCATAGTTTCAAAACAAGTGTATGTATATAAAGGAGTGAGCATACTGCATTTTGATTTTTATTTATTTTTTTAATTATGAAAGCCATGAATGAAATTCCTTTGCAAAAAGGAAGACATGAGCCTGAATAATGTATTTGTTCATCTCGAGTAGCTGCGCTCACACGTCATTCATTCCATGCGTACTTATCCTAGTTTGAAGAAATGTATTTTTCAAACAATGTACCTCTAATTAAGGACATTATTTAATTTTATATATGTACATAATGTACTTCTATTTAAGTACATTAAAATTAGGTAGAGTTTTATTAAAAATATAAAGGTGTCTTCACTTACTTTTCATAATAGAAAGCTTTTCCTTCAAAGATAGATGATAAAAAAGGGGGAATTTTGCTCAGTAAGATTTCTGATACTGAGCAATTACAGTACTAAACATGCTCCAGGGTTTTGGGTTTTTTTTTGGTTTTGTTTTTTCCCTAAAGTGAGAATAATCTGAATTTAGTGTAAAAACATCCCCATAGAGCCGCTCCAGGAAAATGGATAATTTTACTAAACAGTCGCTACGAGCTGCCCATGAGCATTTGTCAGCCATGAGTTACCAGCTTCGTGAATGCAGGTCTGTAACCAAAGATTTGTTTTAAAACATGCTTGAAGTGCAGTGAATACATTCTGAAATCAGCCGGTTTTGTTTTGATAGGAGCAGGCAGCTGGATGAATTCCGTTCTGCTCTCCTTGAGCAACTTGAGAATTTTGAAAATGATTCTCAGTCCCTGAAAAACATGGAAAAAGAATTCTCGGTTTGTGTTTTAATTGCTTGATCATGGAGAAAAGGGAATTCTTATGAAATCCATAGATTGTTCATTTCAGCTTTAACTTGAGATCATTAGTTTTGATTTAAAAAGCCTTTACCATTTTGGTTAAAGTTGGGTCCCATTTCAAGTAATGGGTTTGAGGTGTTAGCATTGGCTAATGCATTGCTCTTAGAATTTCTAGGTCACCGCTCTGTGGTTTTCTTCCTAGAACAAACTACCACAACCAGTTTCAATGAGCTGTTTACTCCACTTCAGGAGCCTTTTTTTCAGGAACAGTATGTAGGTGTTTGAACCTGATTTGCTGTGTGCTCTACAACCAGCCAGTTGACATTGTTCCTGCTACTTGCTGTAATGTAAAAATTAATATACAAATATTCATGTAAACACAAGACTGCGTTTGCTTTTTCTTTTACTCTGAAGGCATGGCTTAAATTATATGGAAAGTCTGATTAAAATGCTATGCATGTTCTTTTTCATTGTTTTGAAATTGGTAGGCAGAACAGATTTTTGGTTAAATTGGTTCCATGAAGATAAAATTCCTGAAGTGCCTCATCCTGCCAGCTAAGCTTCTCCTCCCCCACCAATGATTCTGTGGTGACTCCTACCTATTCTGTGCTAAGTCTGTGATTTATTCATAGTAGATGTTAATTTTAGGTCAGAAAATATGAATTCCTACTGATTATCATCTATTAATATTTTTATTTACAGACCTTTTGGAAAAAACACACACATACCTTTAGTACATACGTGAAAAATGAGCAGCAGAGGTTAGTAGGCTTCACTAATCCTGGGATGAGATTTGTCTTCTGTTTGTTTGAAGTATAAGTTAGGCCAACTCTGTGCAGTTTCTCTCTTCCATAAAACAGACATAGCAGGTGAGATGAGAAAATTAGATTAAAATGTTATGTTACAGGAAAAATGTAATTATTCTCCATGTAAATTCTTTCACATGCTTGAGGGACTATTCCAATGGTAACAATGACAGTAACATTTATCCATGCTGTTTAAGTATAAATAGACTACAAATAATGGCATGTATTCATGGTAGATGTGGAAAGTTCATACGTAGTTAAGCTGTTTGAACTGCCTTTTATTTCTCTAGAATTCAGATTCTTAAAAGTTCATTTGAAAAGAATGTCTGCCATACTGGTGACTGTGAAGAACGTGTTTTTACTTCAGAGGTATGATAAACTTTTGTTTGTTTCTTGTTCTTAACAATTCTTAAGTTTTGCCAGCGGATACAGCATTGACTATTTTTCCCAAAGAAAGTCTTTATCCTTTTTCATTGTCATAAAATGTCCTTTAACATAACAACGTTCGATGTTTTAGGCCTAGATTTCATGCATTAGAAGGTCTATGCAATTATCTGCAAAACTAGTGCAAGATGTATTCTGTGTTCTGTGGCTCTGTTTACCAATGTTAATCATCTAAGAAAGAATACATACAAAACACGACTCCCTTTCGTTCAGAAGGTGGATGCATCTGCATCTGTATCTCTGTTAGAAACCGTTTAGGGATGTATTGTCTTCTTGAAATGGGTTACCAATTGTGAACACAGAAGATACTGAATGTATCTTTTTATAGATGCATCTGATGAAAGAAGAATTAAAAGGATTGCAAGAGAAGCTTCTGAAAGAAATGGTAAATGGAGTTATGTTGTCTTCACTTTTATTCATTGTTTACGTATAGCTGTTTGAATAGTGAATTATTAAAAATTGCAATTTCTAGTCCTATATATAAAAAAAAAAAAGAGTCAGAATCCAAGTGCCACTGACATGTTATACTTGAAACCTTGTCTGGGGGATGAAAACAGCAGGTAAATTCAGACAGACTGTTGTAATTCTGAGTCTTAATATATTGAACATTGACATGGAAAAGAAAAATATCATATTTAGTATGCTAAAAGTAGCATATACTATGCACTAGAATTGGAATATGTTGTGATAAATATAATGCTTTTTACACAGCAAGAAGAGGAGCTGTGTAATGTGCGCAGAGGATTGCAGACATTGTTTCAATCAGAAGATAGAATTCTGCAGTAAAATAATCAGATATCTTCCTGAAATTCAAGGTGAATATAAATGCTCTTTTACAATGTAAAATTTGACAACTTTTGTTTTTTACTCTCAAGGAAGCTGCTGTAATGAAAGCGTGTTTTCCCTAATAATATTAAAATCTTTGTGGATAAGACTTCTTTTATATGTGAGATTTGAAATTATTTTACAGAATCTGATAAAATGCAGTATGTAAATTCTTAGATTTTTAGCATATGCTATTTTTAAAGAAGTCTAACAATTTTGATAGGTTATTTAACTGACTTTCAGAGAAATCCCTTTGAATTTCACTTTGAATCTCTGTTTTGTGTACAAAATACCCCTTTTTGTCTGATCCAGAATACAGTCAGAATTTATTTAGGGATCATATTTCCTCTATTGATCTCAGTCCTATTTGCCTGTGCTGTTAGACTTCAGTAGGAGTTTCTAAGAGAAAACAAAATCTGAACACTTGTGGTTAAGCTGTGTTGCAAATAGTTGAATTAAATATTTCAAGAAAAATGTATATTGTCTGTCTTTTGTTTTACAAAATGTCATTACTGTTTTGCTTTAAATCAATAATACATATTTGGACATCAGTCAAATACATCTTACTGCTGCAAACCAATGTGCGCTGAGAGTAGAATGCAGAGTAAGTGTTCTTAGTCTTCAGTGATGAGGAGATGGTTTATTACAGAAATAGATGTAAATGAAATATATTCCCTATATAAAAAATACAAGGCTGTGTTGTCTCTGGAAATTATTATATGGAGGCTGTCAGTAAATAATTTTTTCCACTCATCCCGTCTACCTAAATGTACTTGATACTTTTCCGATTTTTTTTGAGCTTCTGGCTTTTGCGTGGGGGTTTACTTTATTTTTACCCTATGATCACCGTTATCTCCACTAGATGGACCTCGTGAGATGATAAACTTTTTTGTTACTGCTCTGACTGAATTTATCAGTACATGAGACAGGATTTTTTTTTCTCCTAACTGCACAAGGTTTTAAAAAGTACACTGCAAGGCCTGAGTTCTTTTCTCATAGCGAGTGCGTATTGGAAAAACTAAAACAACTGCTAATTTTAGTGAGGACCTGTGATAAAATACACCTATGAAAATTTACTGTCCTCCTGTCACTCTTGACCCAGCCCTGTTACCTTCTAAAAGGTTCGAGCAGGTACAAGCAAATTTAAGCAGTGTCGCAAGGGAGCATTCACAAAGGCAACATTCAGCATTGGGAAATACTTTTTTTTCTTTTTTGCATGTGGTCTCCAAACAACTCAACAGAGCTGCCCAGCAGCAAGCTGAGAGTGACCCCTGTGACTCCGCAGTAGTCACAACCTGCTGGCTCTTACCAGACTGAAGCCTGGGATGCTGGTGATGGAAGGACAGCTGAGAACCTGGGGAAGAAGTAAAGCTTCTTGCTGCATAATTATGAGATGGTTAAGTCACGTTAGTAATGCCGTAGCCACTGTTAGACATTTCTAAAGCTGCTCTAAGTTACCCTAAAAATCTTTTTTTCTATCATATTTTTCAGCATCCCTTTAATGTGTTTTATGCAGTGTTTTTATTACTAGTGAAAGCACACATCACTGCTAAATGGGAGTGTTACTTTCATGGGTTGTTAGCCAAGGCTGTAGTTAACAGCGGCTCATCTCCTGTTCTCAGACTAAGTGGTCATTCTGCTGAAGAAACTTTTCTATCCTTTCTGTTTACCCTTTTTGTATATTACACCTAGACTATCACTATGTTGTTGTATAGAATGAATAGTATTAATAATAAAATTACTGATCAATATAAATAACAGTATGTTATTACAGTGTTACATGAACCTGTGAAAAGCCAGCAGGTTATAAAATTGCAATAAGTAGGAAAAAAAATATCTTTGGGTAATTCAGGTCTTCAACTGATTGATAGTCACATAAGTCAACCATAAAAAGTTGCACAAAACTGCAGGTAGCTACAGCAAAGCCAGTGAGCTTCTTTGGGCCTGGGCACCACACTTCCCAGGATTCTTCTGTTTAAGTGTTGCACTGTATGTACTTACCTTCTATTCTTAAATTTTAGTTTAGCCAAAGATGAGCACTGTATTTACCTTACTCCATCCCAATACTGAGAGGCAGAAGAGAATGGAAAGTTAATCCATCCACTGTTTGAACTGATTCGTTCACCTCACAGTAATTTAGGAGTAGTTTATACAAACAATTTTACATTCCATGTTTTCTGTTATATTCATGCTTTATGGAGATCATCTCAATGAAGCTACAAGATCAAGAGCACCTTCTTCAAATCATTAATACTAAGCAACAACCTAAAAGGATGTAATTTAAGACTCTTGCAGAGAAATTTTTGTCCTGTGAGTGGATGTGCCATTTTGTTGCTGTCTCAGCAGGCATACTTTCCAGCTAGCACTTTGTTTTTCCCTAAGCTTTTCCTTTTAGTAATACTTTGAGTAGAATTCTCAGGTGCTTCAAGGTGTTGAGCATTAATAAAATGTCTGGCTTTACTTTCTCCATCAAACAGTTCTATTAGCTTTCTTATTGGTATCTAGTGACTTTTTTCTTACTGTCAAGAAAGCATAAGATTTGTTTGCCAAACATCAGAGCACATTGTTATGTATCTGTCTATGCTTGTCCAGTTTACTGATTTTGAATAACAGTGACCTTAACTGTCGTTCTTTAGAGGACCAGAACCTCAACTAGTGTAGAATGACAATCATACTCTGCTGGTTAGGATCTGGCCCAAAACACCAATATTCCAGAAGATAGAAAACCTCAGTTTAATATCATCCTTTTGTGAAGATTCTGTCATGATAAAAAAACAATATGATCTGGTGCATTAATAACAGTGATCTCCTCCTTTCAAAGGTGTCCCTGCGGAAAAAAAGAGCTTTAGGAAACATGTTCATTTCCTGCAATAAGTAGTCATTTAATTAAAGAACAAAAGTAACAGGAATCAAAAATGCTTGCAGCTGTGATTCTGTTAGACATTATATAAAAAAAGAATGAAATTATAATACATTAAATTAGTTTTTAGATCATGAACTTAAGTGTTTTACAAACTAATTGTGGTAAGTTCAAAATGTCTTGTCAACATAATACTGAATGACAGTGTGTCATGTCCATTTATGTCAGAGGCCTTGGAATGGTAAAGCCTGTACATGCACAACATCTCCTCTTCCAAGATAGACTGCAAAACAGTTTAAAACAAGTGTTGAAGGAGAGTAGTAGTTCTTTCAAGTAGCTTTACTTCAGTCTTTTTCAGCAAATCATCCCACTCCACAGGCCATCTCTCTTCTGACTTCAGAGCAGAGTACAGCTCTGGTGCTTCTTTCTGTCCATAAGTGCTGCAGACTTCAGCTGCAGAGTCCTTCTTCCACATAAACATCAAGGTAGCCTGAACTGAACTTTAGGGAAAGACTTATATATTCCCTGATGTGAGTTCAGCAGCAATATCAAAAAGTAAAGACAGATTCTTCTCAGAAGAAAATTTCTATGGCCTGTGAAATCTAGGAGAAATAAGAGAGGTGTTTTAAACCACTTTGAATTTTCTAATATTGTATAATTTTAAAAAGATTTAAAAGATGTTTAAAGGTACAGTAACAGTACTGAAGAACAGCAACTTTTATTCTTAACATTCACCAGCACAATTCCACACGTGTGCCATGACTGTAGTGCAGTTACAGTCCTTAGGGCCCAGTCTGACCAGTTCGCAGTTACTTGGGAGTGCAAATGCAAATATAGGTATGGAGTTGATTTTGGTTTCTTTCCTTTTAGGAATTCAGCCACAGTTTGTCATTGGTAGAAATATTCTTTATTGTGCAGTGACTTTGTTATTTTCTAACAGGTAAGCAATGTTGAGCTGATGCTTTGGAAAATAGAAAGGACATACGGTTGGTTTAATGTACGATGGTATTAAAAGTCTGTCTGGAATAAATACACTCTTGCTCTGTAGGCTTGTTCTTTGGTTGAGGTATGTAAGTGAAGCCCCAATGATTTGTAATGCCTTAGCACTAATTGTAAAGTGTGAACTTGTTTACTCCTAATACCCTGAACAAATTTCAAAATATATCTTTACAATCTACTTAAATTCCAGAGGTACCTTCAATGAGAGTATGTGTATCTCACTTTCAGACTTAAACTGCAGCCCTCCCATTCCCCCCTCTGCCCATATTTAATTCTGTCAATGCAGTGATGACTCTGTAATGTTAAAAGAGCCCTTACAACTGCATGAACAGTGTAGAATTATACAGCTACAGGATGTAGATCAATGACCATCTTTTCACTAAGCATCCAAAGCTTACTGGAGCTGGAATTTGTTGCATTCAGAACTAAGTATGGTACCGTGGGCCCAGGGGTGGCTGAAGGGAGCCTTCCAGAGCACCAGACTGCACATCAAGTTCCCTAGTATAGTGTTAAGCAACTTATTTTAGCAGCAAGCACACCTGAGGATGCTTACAGCCATGGCAAGAGTACACTGTGCTCCCAGCAGCTCCAAAAATTGTGTTTTAAGAGCAATTGGACTTGCTCAAGGGATGTAATGGAAATTGTAGGAACCAACTGATTGCTGTTTCAATTTTTCTCTAACAAGGTCTTTTTGCCAGTAATGATGCCTGTGGAATCAGCCTCTCATATTTTTTTTCCCCACTTAGAAAAGGGAGACAAATGTTTTCATGCATGTTTAAGCATGGTACCTGTTAGCAGTGCTGGCACATGAAGCAAGCACTGCAGTGACTAGGTTCATGTTGGCCTGACCGCTTGGACAGTGACAGGACTCAAAACCAGTTCTCTCTCCTGCCCTCTCCGCTGCCATCCTTGCAGTAGCAGCTGGACCGGCATGCAAGGGGTATTGAATCCCACTGGAATTAATTACTACTTCCAGCCATTATATATGTCTTGTTACAGTGTGTAGAATTTGATATCTCTTAGCAGGGAAGTTGCAATGTTTGTGATAATGAGGTTGCAGACTCCAGTACATTTAATTCAAAAACCTTTCTATAGTGTATTGTTTGTCTGCTTAAAAAATCCTTTTTTTTTTTCCTTTCATTTCATACATTTAATTTTTTGTCATAGCTTTTGAATCTTCAGTGCAAAGAATGCAAGCTGAGTGATGTTCTGGAGAAGCTCTGAGGGCTTCTCAGTACGTGCTAATCAAAGCAAAACTAAAATAGAGAAGCCAGGTTCAGAGCAGGAAAAGAAATATTTCCATTTTTATTTTAAAACAAAGTTTCCTTTGCGTAGTCTTCTCCCACATCCAGCAGATAAGAGCAAAATCTACAGCTTTGGGACTCAAGAAGACTGGGTTTAGAAGGCAATGGAAATAAATAACTGGAAAACTGACCTTGTCAAATGTTTGCTTGATGCATGTACCTCCATTTCATTACTTTTGTATTCATTTAGCTCCTTCCTAATTGCTGCCTAGGAATTGCAAATAGAAGAAAGTTAACAATTTTGTGAAGTGTGGTAAAATACCAGACTTGCAGAGCAGAACAGTTTTCTAAAGCAGAACTAATAGGTCTTGGGTATAGCAAAGGAAGATGTCATTTTAATTATGTCAGTACCTTATCTGCTGCTGATAGTCTTGTCCATGGTTTATCTGCTCGCCTGTCATAGTCCTGTGCTTTTGCCACTTCCACATAATCACTGAATCGAATCAGGATCTTTCTGTCTCTTAGTTCATCAACTGTAGGTCTCTGGTTAAGCTGTATTAAATAGTTTTGTAAAACAAACAGTGTTAGTAACAAACATCTCAACAAAATGTGCAATGTTTTCTGCTTCCCGTCTTAGCTTAGTGTGCTAAGCCCCAACCCTTGGAAATTCCAGGGAAATACTCAATCCTTCAGAGGACTGTTAGAAGATTAATAATGGTTTAAATGGAGTTGTAGGCTACAGCACAGTAGTTCTATAATGGATGAAAGAGGAAAATATTTTACCCTGGATTTTGATAAAGTGTATTTACAATATGTAAAGGAATCATGATGAATTTATTATGGTCTATGTATAACGTCACACGCTGTAGGGGTTTTCTACTACAGTCAGCAGCAGATTGTGTGAGGTTTTCAGGACTGGACCCATTGTAAGAATTTTGATTTGGCTGATATTTGATTATGCTGATAACTTGGCTTTTCCAAGTTATCAGCATATTTGGCTTATCATTCCAGTAGGGATTCCTATGAACAGAACAACAGATCTAGTTCTGATTCTGGGAATACCTTAAATGCAAAGAGAAATCTATTGTGGGAGCACACCTGGTGCTCAGCAAGGAGTCAGCTCTGCTCCTGATTGCTGCAGAAAGTGAAGTAGTCCTTTCCCAGCAGTATAGCTGCAAAATACCCAGTGTGCAAGCAAACATCCCTTTTCTGACTTAAACCTTATATGTAAATATTCTACTAAGTCTCGTGTAGCTGAGATAAGGTAAATACTTTTATAATTCATATTACCCAATGCTCAGACAGTGCTGAGGAGGATGTCTGTTGAAGGAGACTTTGTGTAATAATGATCTCTATGACTGGTTGATGCTCTATCAGTTTTGATAAGTTTCTAAAAACAACGGAAGGTATTACAAGATCTTACCTTTCTTGTCAGTCTCTGTTTGATTTCTCTCCTTTCTTCCTGTTCTGTTTGATCATTTCGTTCTGTGAAGGATATAAAAAAGAGAGATGACTTCCACATGAGGAGGTTGGTATTTTCTAAAGTTCCAGGCAATAAAAACGAAAGCACAGAAATATTAGTAGGTGATTCTTAGTTGTGTGTTTTGTTAGTTCAGTACATCTCTTTGGCTCTCTGTCAGAGTATCTAGTAACATTTGTAGTGACAATGTCCTGATGGCTGTATCAGCTTTTCCTAAAATCACTGTATAAGCCCAGACCTGATCCTTTGAAACAGTAATAATGACAGGGAATACTGGTGGCAATGGGGTCTGCCAAACAGGAGTTTGTGTAGAGTGACAGCTATGTTCAGTATAAGCAGTAATGAGATGTCC
>JANHGB010050140.1:48654-88426 GCA_026283785.1 Coracopsis vasa | reverse complement strand
AAAATGTTCCTGCTTACCTCTACTAGGAATTATTAATGTCTGTGGCACTGATTGCAGTTCTATTGTTCTACATCTCTTTGGCTCTCTGTCAGAGTATCTAGTAACATTTGTACTGACAATGTCCTGATGGCTGTATCAGCTTTTCCTAAAGTCAGCTCCAGTGAGATTTAATAAAACAACAGCAGCCACACCAACTCTCCAGCTATACATCCTTTAGAAGGAAAATCAAAATATTTCATAGCTAATCACAATTTTTTCTTCTCCATATTGCTGGAGCCACTCATTGCTGTTACATGCTGAAAAGATTCATTACAGCAGCTCCAGGGAAAGTGTGTTCTTTCCTATATAACCTCATTCTGAGGTGGCACCTTTAGATGGTCACACTGTCATAGTAGTTATCTTGCATGCTTTTTCTCTTTGCTATTTGGGATATGCCACTGACATTAGAACCTCTTTATCCTCACAGGGTTTGCTTTCGTAGCATCGTTCCACTCTAACCTAAGGCAGACTGCTTTTGTGTGTTGTGCCTATTAACATTCAGGCCGTGATAACTCCTCCACCCAGGGTCTAAAAATAGACCAGAGTGCTGTAAAGCTGTGTGAAATATATCCTTTGCCTTAGGAAACGACTTAATGGTGTCTCTATTTCTAGTACTATCTGTTACTAAATTAAGGTGTGAGTCTGTGACCTGAAAAAAGCTGAAGACCTAGAGAAAAATGTAGCCATTATGGGATTCTCTAGATACGACTGTGACTATGTAGATATATACACCACTTGCATGAGATATTTCCAGTGTTAAAGCACACACGTGATTTTTAATATGCCTTGAAAAAACACTAGAACTGCAGGCGAGTTTCCAAAATGATATTTTTAGTAATGAAGGATTTTTCTGCCTTATTTTTAGCCTCACTAGATTACACTGAAGTGCAATTGTAAGTATCTATTTAAAATAGCACAGCAGTGCATAGCTACAACTGGCTATAGTAGAAATGTAAATCAAATGAATCTAAAATGCTATAATGTGCTGTATTACAATTTGGTGGCGAGGCACACAAATGTAAGAGAATAGGATAGCTAAAATGAGTGCTTTGTCAGGGATGAGCAGCTGTTGAAGTCTGAAATGTTTAAAAAGATAACAGGCTTTAAAAAGTAGAGTGTATTCTACGATGCAAGAAATTACTAATATGCTTCATTCAGGTTTAATTCACCCCTTTTAAAACAGATATTCTTATCTATATATTTTATTCAGAGATCTTTCTGTGGTGTAGGCCCTTTTTAAGGTATGACTATAATATGCACTGAGAGAATTCCTAAAGCAAACCTACAAGGACACATTTCTGATAAAAAAATGCTTTTCCAAATATAGTAAACATGTTTTAGTGACCTAATTTGATGAGAGATGCACCCAGGTTCAGTGCATGTACCCAGCTCCAAGAAGTAATAATAAAAAAATAGTTCTTTTAGAAAAAAATAACCCAAAATTTGATAGGAAGTGCTACCAAGGGCATTATAAAATTTGGGTGTTATTACAGAAGCAAACCAGAGAGGTTTTTCCCATCAATATCATTCTGCCTGTGCTCGGAGGGCTGGTTTTGTAAATCTCGGTGGAGAGACGCTCCCAGTCACGAAGTATCATGTGCAGTGCTGTAACTCATTTTGCTGCTCTCTGAGTTACTCAGGGAACTCTTGGCTGTTTGTGGCACTAAACCAGTTGCTGCTGTTAAGAAGGAACCAGGGACTGTACAGCGTGAGTTACGAAATGCTGTCTTTTCCCATGTGAACACCAGCTTTCTGATGAATGCAGGACGCATACATGTGACTACCTGGGCTGTGATAGTTCATGTGCTTTTCATGTTTGTGGTAAACCACTGGTGTTCCTATAGTTAAAGGTCTTAGAAGATCCACGGCATTGTAGGAAAACATTGGCTTTAAGTTTGCTTTTTAAGTATTACTTTTATCTGCAAAACATCTTCCTAAGGAGGTTAGAAGTCACTTCTTTTAATCTTCACAAGATTTGTTTTAGAATAACACAGTAATTGCACTCAGGCATTTGCAATGTGCTTCTTATTTGACAGAGTTGTTCAAATGTGAATTATTAGTCCTTACAACAGCTTTGGTGTAGTATTGCTTCTGTTAGCAGTATGCATGGGGAACATCAAAGATGTTAGGAAACTAAGAACACAACTGTACAAACTTTTACAACCTGGAGGAGGTTGCAGTGATTTAACTGAAGGGCATTTCTACCCTACTTCTAATAAAAGGAAACTATTAATTTCTAAATTCACTCAAAAGTGAGACTAGAGTTGTTGCATCTGTCCAGCCTTTTAAGATGACAGCTGACGTAAGTAAGTGATGGCTGTAGCTCTTTACAAGATACTTAGCTTTTTATGTAGTGGAAGGGGTAAATAAAATAGAAGTGTTTCTGATCTCAGCTGAACCTGTGCAAAGCATGAGCTTGGACTGAAGTCAGTAAACATGCTCCATGCTGGGAGCTCTTTAAATGAGATACAAATCTAAACCAGCATGTTTAGCTGGCATTCAGGAAATATCTTTAATTCTGCTTTATCTTCTTTCTGCTTTATCTCTCTCTAAGCTCATTATATGAATGTATTCAAACTTTTTTTATTATTAAAGCTGGTCAGTGTAACCCAGATTAAGGATGTAACCAGCACACTTCAAAAAGTAAACAGACAGGAACAGATTTTTTCAGTGGAGATCAGCTCTTCCTTAGCCAGGAAAAAACCCAAAGAAACAGGATTTCAGAGATCTTGGGTACTGACTTTTGAAAATCTGCCCCCACGTATTTCAGAATCTTGGGTTACTGCTGTTTCTTGTCTCTTGTGGTAGATGACAGATGAAGCTAGGCCAAGTTCTATTCACATTTGCAAAGCATCTATCCTTTTTCCCATCTATCTATGCACATGTGAGACATCTAATTTTACCATGTGCATTGTATGCATCGGAACAGTGCTGAAAATAACAATAAGTACACTGTGGAGCTCCTTTGTGTTAAAACTGAAATGAAATCTCCAATAACTTCAGTGGCAAGAGCATAAGGCTTTTACTATGACCTACCAAGAAAGTTCTGAGACATTAAATTTTAGGTGACAAAATGTAGATAACTTTTTTCCTAGTGAATTACAATCACATGAAATATGAATCAAATAGCAGAGGCAGTACTGCTTGTAAGGCAAACTTATGTGGCTTTATGTTTTATACTTGTTTAATGAGAAACAAACTATTTACATTATTCTGGTTTTCATCTTTCAACGCTAAATAGACCATGAAAATAACAGAAGCACGATACTTTTCCTTTAAGCAGATAGTCTCCCCCTTCCTCCTGTCTGAGACCCATAATGGAGACAATTCCAAAGCACTCCCTCACCTCCTCACAAGATTCCCAGCACTTGTGAGGAAAGGGATGATGTTCACCACTTGTTTGATCCCCAAGCCAGAACACAGATCTTTAGGAAGAGTTGCACATTTCTGCCTTATGTTTATTTGAGAGATGTAGAGAACATTCCCCTGTGGCTGTGTCTGTACAGGCCTGGAACTGTCCCTCTACTAATATCTCAGAATGAGTTGTCTTGGGAAGCTCTCTAATGATATGAACAAATGTACTTGTTAGGAGAATCGCACCTCTGCAGGGATGCTTTCTGCATTCACTTCAGCCTTGGGGGTATTCACTGTACAGTTTGCCATGGCAGTCCATGTCTTGAAAAATGTCAGTCCAATTCCCTTTGCACTGTGTGACACTGGGATTGTATTCCCCTCTTAGACATCCCTAACAGTGTAATCAGAATGAAAATGGCTTGAAAGGCTACATTTGAACCAGTTACTCTTTTCTGTACTAAATTGCATGCCTTTATCAAGTTGTAAATTCTGAATCCTGCAGTATTTGAAACCCAGGACATGTGAAAAACTGAAACTTTTAGGTACAGAAAGTAATCCCAGTCAATTAATTTGTTTGTTTAAAAATACTGTGTTCTAGAAATGCAGCCACTGGTTCCAGCAAACACATATAAAATACTTTAGGCAAAAAAATAATACTCACGTTTAAGTATATTTCTTCTTTCTAGCTCCTCGACAGCAGGTCTTTGGCTGAGTCGCCTGCGGAAAAACACCAAAATCACATTTTGTACCATGCCTGTTCTTTGGAAAGTCTGCAGTATTCTTGAGTTCTGGTTAGTGTTTTCCTCAGGGAGGGGACTACAAAATCCCTCTCCAGCACTCAGGAAGGAAAAAAAAAAGCACAAGAATCCTGACACCAGAATGCTTTCTTGTGTTATTTTCCCAAATGTCAGCAATGCAGGTAGAAGTTCTCCTCTAGTTTGCTCTGCTGTCAGTGAAGCGCTTCCTCAGAATGTGCATCCTTTTCACCATACTTTCCAGACAGTCAGTTGGAACCAGTTAAATTCACTCTTGAGAGGGTATTTAAGGTGGTTATCAAATGAGTTTCACAGTGATCTTCTGTAGCTATCACTGCCTCTCCCTTTTAATCTCAGGTAGCAGTGGGCTTCTTTTTTTCTAGTAACACCAGTGGTGCATCCTGACAAAATGCAGACTTGCCAGAATAAAGCTTTCCTGTGGTTTCCCCAGTACACATCTAACAGACCAATCCAGCAGCTCCCCTCCTGCCTGCTGAATAAAAATTCGTGTGCTGCTCACAGCCTCATGCTGTCTGAACGGAATGTCTTATGCAGTTTCACCTCCCCTTTTCAGTAGTGCTGCTTCAGGATTGAGTCTTCAAATCATATGACCAAGTGCCACGGCAATTTTATTCTGCATACTAAATGAGACTTCCCCACGAGACACTGCTAATATCTGCAGAGAATCTCAGGTAATTGAACCCCTCCCTTTGGCAGATACACACACACACACACATGCTGCATTTGCCATCTTTCATGTAATAATCCAGCAAGCAGATCGGAAAGAGTTTATGATGCTTTCTGGCCCGCATCCTGGCAACGTTAAGGATTCTCATCGTCTCGCCTCCAGCAGATGTTGCCAAGCCAGAGATGGAGTTACAAAGAAATACTCAGAGCAGGGACCACACTGCAAACCCCTGCTGCAGTAGTTATCCCTCTACTGAGTACAGGAAATAAAGGAATGATTATAAGGTAATGCTATAACAAGATCTACATTTTACCTACATGGAGACACTGTTACCAGACTGTAAAAAGACGTAAAAGTACCTGATTCTAATTTCTCCTTATTCTGGAAGCCTTACCACATATATTCATTCAAAATAACTCTTTCTTTACTATCAGACCAACAGCCCAAATTATAAATGCAACTCCTTGCCCTTTTTTAATCAAGGTCCCTGAGATCCCTGGGAAACCTTTCAGCTTTGGCAACAGAAAGGCATCACAACTGCTATACCAGATTCACACCAACAGAAAACTTATGTGATGAGCTCTTGTGCTTAGAAACACCCACAGCCTAACTCTTGTTCTTCCTACCCAACATTTTGGATCACTTAAAGGTTTTCTCCTGGCCTTTGGATTTCTCTTTGGAGTAATGAGTCCGACACTCCAGCAGTGGATGTTGGAATAATCCAAAGTGAAACAGGAATGATTCTAAAATGCCGTACTAAAGGCTTTAAACATGTATTTTCAATTCCTGTTACCCTTGGACTCCTTCTTCACTCATTCCCCTTTATGCCTCAGAAATGACACAAGTCTCTCTAGGTTTTGTTTGAAAGAGATTAACATGCATTTTATAATACAAATCAGAGAAGAATGACTTACTGGGAGAGCTTTTCTGCAAATGAAAGGTCCACCCGACCTGCTGCTCACATGCCTCTCTCTCAAACCATTCTTAATTACAGCCCTTCCATGTGAGATTTATAGATTCTCCCAGAATCTGTACATTAGACTTCAGAGGCCCCTTTTAAACTGGGGGATTAAAAGCCTGTAAGAAGTGATTAACGCAGTATGAGAGTGCCTATGTATATGAATGCTCTTTGTGTGTATATATATATATAGTGATAATATGTATGATGGTTAATTGTTTAAAACCCTGTTTCCCTTCTGGCTTTGATAAATACATGGTAGGTGCCCAGAGATAATATATTTCTGTGCACATCGTCAGCTTTACCCACAACAGAAGGAAAAGGTGCAGATACACACAGGCATATAAATACACACAGAGGGCATTAGGGTTTTTTCCTAAGTTTTTCAGACAGAGGGACCACACTTCCAAGCTTTTTGACATAATCATGAAACCAGATGTGGAATTTCTTCAAAACTAATTTGTAACACGACCAGGAAGCTGGGAACAGAGTCAGGATCAAACAACGGGGAAGTGGCAACACTATTGACACTGTTGCTACCAAGGTATTTCCGTTCACAAGAAGCCTCCATGTGTCCAGAACCCCCTTTGATTCGCTTTCTCTGCTGTGAGAGCTGTGCTGCATGGTGGCTGGGCTCTGGGCAAAGGGGAAATGGCGCAGGTTGGTGAAGGACTGATGGCTGCTTGTGGTAGTGAGGGGAAGCAGCAGTGAGCAGCGAGGGCTGGGGGGGCACACATCCCTGATGAGCTCTGGTGGAGTAAATCAGGACGCGAGAGGCCCTTTTGCAGGAGGGTCTCTTGCACGTCTGGAGAGCAGCGTGCCCGCTTACAGAGCGTGCTGCCTCACCTGACTGTCCATCACGGCAAGGAACGGCTTGCTGCTGCGTGTTCAGTGTGGGAGCAGAGCCTGTCCTGCCCGAGCTGCTTTGGGTGCATGGAGGGGGGTACTTCATCCCCCACAGGGGGCTCAGCAGCCCTCAGCTTCCTCAGAAGGGGACTCACAGTCCCCCTTGCCACTGCCAGCTTCCCTCAGTATGCCTGCAGGCGGGCACGGAGTGAGATGAGGACAGACCCATTTGTGAGGGCTCCGGTCAGGTCAGTGGCTGAGCATGAAACAAGGTAAAGCGGCCCTGTCAAAAACGCCTGTGCCTCCTGAAGGGAGCTTGTGAGTAAGAAGCTGTTTCAGGTGACTTCGTGCTTCTGCTTAGACGAGCTGTTTTCTGGGCACCATGGAGCAATGCATGCTCTCCTGCATCTCTGTTTTGGGTATTTATTCTCTGAAGCTGTTAAACATGAACTCCTACCTCTGATAGAACCAGAATGCACCCTGTGTGCATTGAGCTCAGTGTGTTCCCTCAGGAGGTGGCCGTCTGGCCCTGCAGAGTGGCAGCGCCATGGCCTCGGGAAGCGCGGCCTGGGGAAATGGCGGCCTCTCTCCTCACACTGTTGCTGGGGAACACAGGCCAGGAAGCAGAGACTGAGACACTAAGGCTCTAGGGAGGGGATGCTCAACTCTCCTGTCTTTAAAGGAAACAAACTCCAGCTGAATAACAATTATCAGAGGAGTGCACCACACCAGGGGAGCTGGTGTGTGATCCCAGAGGATGAACCAGGCACCTGGTGTGAAGGAGCCTTTGTGAAGGCTAAAACAGGAGCCCTCCATGGACTGTGGGTGATCTCTACAAGCTTTGCACAGAGAGGATTGTGTGTTTCAGAGCTGCAGGCCATTTTGAAGCAGAGTCCTGGCTCCTTTCCTGTGGGTTCACAAAGCTCCTGCACCTGAAGGTGGGTGGTAGAAGGGCTCCACCTGGGACTTTCCTGCCTGCTTGAAGGTCTGAGGTGGGCATGAGGCTCCAGCACTGCTTGGATGGGGACATGGACATGGACGTGGACATGAACAGGTGAGTCCTGTGCTTTCCATTTCTGTTGCTTTTTTCATCTACAGACTCAGTCCAGTACAGGACTTACATCAGAAAAGTGACTGTAAGCTCAGCTGGGAGGACTAACATAAGGCACGACTTCTGTTGTGTCACAGCAATGGTTTCTTTTTAGTTGACTTTAATTTTTAATATCTATTTCTTGCTTTGAGAAAAACATCCAGTTAATGCTGTTGTGTTCTTGGGTGGTATGAAAATCTAGGTTTGGGTATTTTTATACTATCTGCTGAGGTAGGAGTGTTCCTTCTGAGCACCTCTGAAGGGACAGCCATTTCTGCAAGGGTCTTGAATCTTTCCTGAAAACTCTGAAGTAACTTAAAGGCAAGTCCCACCTCTGCCTAGATTCCCTGTGGTATAAATGCATGGACTGTGATTGATATGGCCAGAGTCCCATGTTCCAGGCTACCCGCTCCAGGAATTTGCTTCCCCATTAGCTTAAACCAAGAGATGTTAACAGCAGAAGTAAGCGGAGCTGAACTGGCAGCACCCCAGCCCAGGGAGAGGGACTCAGGGAAACCAAGCAGTAATTGAGGCACCAGTATGACTTCCCTGTAAATAGCATTTGGTACAGTTCAGGGAGAGTTTGCTGTACATGTGTCAGTGATGCTCCAAGATTTGGTAGAGATCAAAGTCTGAATATTTTCTCACAATGCTAAAGCAGTCACCATACATTGGTGGGGATGATACAACACTATATGGACAGCTATTTTTACGTTCAGAAAAATAAGGTTTTGTGCTAATGTTGTTCTGTGCAAAGCAAGCAAAAATCTTCAAGCACCACGTGTCTTCAGCTGTTTGCAGTTTGGGGAGTGTGCTGGGGGTATTTTCAGATTACATTTAGAATCTTTTCTCCAGTAATTGGGTTCAGAAAGACAACTGGATAAACTTATATGCTGCCATCTCTCAGAAGCCGAAGGCTTTGCCTGCTCCCATGTCCTCTGCAGTGCTACTCTGAGGGTTGGAGGCACAGGTCACTGCAGGGTAGCTCAGTCACCTGTGGTTCGCCCCAGGAACACTCTGCAGGTATAGCCATGTGCGCTCTTGGTCTTGGGGTACTTCAGGTGCTGACAGTCTGCACATGGCCTCAAGGTTATTCTCTCCATGCAATGTGCACATGGGTATGCTGTGATGTGCACAAGGGCTCCATGCTGGCTCTGAGATGGGGAATAAATCTATGCATGTCTGTGGTTTCCCTTGATGTACACGTGTGGTGTACAGCTATAGCAAAACAGGCTGCCTGGGGAGTAATAAGTGCTGCCCCTACCAGCCCCATGGGTGGGGAGCTCTCTGCTGGCTGGTCTGATGGAGGAAGCTGCAGCCCTCTGCCAGGAGGGCCTGGTTTGAGGTCCTGCTAAATAACATGTTTGACACATGCACAAGTACACATGCCAGAGTCAGCTTCAAGGGGGAAACCACTAATTGCACATCCCTCTGGAGCAAGGGCACATGCTGATGAGCCCAATGACTCTCACATGTGCCTGTGACTCCTGATCAATGGATCGACATGTACTTCAGGCAGCCAGATTGTCTCCTTCACTTTCTAGTGAATTAATACTGTGGACCAGCATTACGTTGAGGTTGGTAGCACTGGACTGTTACAGGTGACTCTGAGCCCTCAGCAGTCTGAGGATTTGCATGTCACTAGGATCCCAGGGTCTGCTATCAGACAGGCAATACATCAATATGTCCTGCAAGCCGAGATGCTGCCAAGTTCTCTGTCCTCATAGTTCACCTTAGCAGTGTCTGCTTTGTCTGTCGTGGGAACTGCATCTCAGCAAAGCCACAGCAAGCTGTGGGCTTGCAGGTATGGGCACAGAACAGATGATGAGACACAAATTTGGAACAGCCCACCTATATGCATAGGGGCTAGGCTGACTTCCCACACCTCAGTCAGTCCTTCCTTTCAAGCTCCTCTTAGCAGCCTGCAGTATCACCTGCCTGGCAGACCCTAGCCAGTGTTCAGCAGAATCCAGTGCAGAAAAGCTCATGTTCTTGGTTCATGGAGTTTCTTGTCTGTCCCCAAAATGTGTTCCTTTGTTTCCCAAATATTGCACAGTATCTGTATATACGATTGTCATAAAACTGGTTTTCTTATGGATTTGTAGCTGAAGCCAAAAGACATACTTTGGAATTCTGTTTCTGCTTTTACTTAGTTAGATCCATGTGATTCTGATAATCTTCTGTGAAGGGAGGGATAGACTGGGTAGACTTGGACACGTGCATGTGCCTGTGGACTCTGGACTGACAAGTGAGCAATCAATCCAGCTTTCAGTAAATGAGCTGTAGCCAGCAGCAATTGCATTGATTGTCTCTTGTGACGGGTAGTTTTGCAGCTAGAGTTGGGAAGGGGGTGGGAAGGATTCCTTTCACAGGAGAGCTCCAGTCCAGGCAAGGGGAGAAGAAATGGGAGTGCCTTGTGCTTGCTTCTCATAAACCAGCTTGTGTCTGCTGCCTGTCAGGAGGCAAAGGCTCTGGCTCTTAAACTGGCATCTCTATTACCAGAACATCATGTTCAATTCAACAAGAAGTTTATTTTCATCCTTCCTATAAGTAGCTGTTGTGAGGACATGTGCCAGGGCTTTGAGTCACCCCCATGCTGCACTGTGGCAGTGCAGTACTGCTGGCAATGTACAATTATGGGTAGTAGTAAATTCTTGGTAGGAGTGACTTGCCTTTTACAGTCTGTGCAAAATTAGAAGGCAGACACTGAGACACAAACTCGTTTTACTCCAAGGTAATTCTGGAGCATGTAAAAAGTGGTAGCTGAGTGATGTGCTAGCATTTCCCATAACAGGGAAAGAGTAATTGCTGCCCTTCTTTGATAGAGCAGTATGACAAAGGGGAGATGGTATGGTAGGTTTTGTGAGTTGCATGCAAAAACTTTTACTTTCATTGCCCAATATTTCTGTCTATGTTCCTCCATAGTCTATTTCTTGCATCCAATTAAGAAAACTGCCTTTGGGTGTCAAGTAAAAGATGCTGGATAAAGGCAGAGGCTGTGTATGTTTCCTTAATTACATATCTTACTCATTTGTTTGGCCTTTAGTTCTGGCTGGATTTTCAAGGGTGGAAATCAGCAAGAGTTTCAGTTAATTATGTTGTCACTCATTTTCCAGGCAATTACAGTTGTCCATCATTATAATTTCTGTGATATAAGCCCTGCAATGAGGAGTTCAGATTTCAGCTGGAATAAATACTACATACTTGCCCAGGGTGACCCTTGTATCATAACCCACTGTCCATGAATGACCTACATCCTTGTGGCAGGTTTGCTATTGCAAAGTGTTACTTAGTGATATTCGCTGTGTGGGCTGAAATACACCAACAGAGCTAGGATCTAATTATGTGAGAGGATTCAGATGGAGAAGGCTTTATGGTAATCATTATTTTCACCACCTGTGAAAGCCCCACTGCATTTGACCTTTGGTTTCATAGTTTTCTCCATGTGTGAGGAAGAAAGGCCAGACACAGCTGGAGAGCAGAACCTGCCTCTCAGTTCAAAGGCCTGCTGCAAAGCTCAGTGAAGATACTGAGCATCCTTCCATCACTTTCAGGAGACTTTTGCTTTCATACCTCTCTCAACATGCAGTTAAAGGCTCTTGGAGGATGTTGTGGCACATTCCAGGACTGACATAACATAAGGGTTTCCATTTTCAGTTGAGCTATTAGTTAATATACAAGAACTAATGTGTCTACATTAGGGTGTAAATGTAATAGCTGCTTACTTCAGAACAGGAGCTTTCTGCTCTCCCTTCCATCTGCTCCCCAACTCTGTGGTTTAACAGAGCTGTTACATAATGGATCTCTCCTGTTTGTAGGAGAATTACAATATTTAGTCATTAGCATGACAAAACTACAATCGATTATTCAACTAAAGACATGCTGTTTTGGTAGTGGTGTCAGCATGAGCAGCTCTACTACTTGCTCTTGCTTCTGCTTTGCTTTGCAGCTGGGCAAAGATCTGGTTTGGGGAATACATTCAAGCTAAAAATAGCTCAGCAAGAAAAACTGCTGAAAGAACATGTTCTTCAGATAACAGCACAAGTGGTACAGGCTCCCAGTGCAGCTCCTCTGCTGAGGGCTGATGACGGCTCAAGGCTGTGTATTAAAATGTATGTTGAAGGGTCTTTCAGGTGATACCACATGCTGGTTATGACCTGGGTCACACTCTGCAGGTCACTGAAAACGGTTAATAATGTTTCATTACAAAGGAATAGATTATTTATAATATTTTTTTTTTTAATCTCTGAAGCAGGCCCTGGAGCCCTGTGTTCCCACAGGAAAAAACCCAACAATGTTACATATCTCTGATTTAGGCAAATTGAGAACATTGTGGGCTTGATGCTTCAGGACAAGCAAACAAGAGGAATCATATAATTCCCATGGTTTTAGTTCTATCCTATTGTGTATGTATTACCATTATATTATTTTAAATAAAGACATCTGCCACTGCTCAAATGATAGTAAAATCAACTCTGATAGAAACTGCGTGAGGAACAGCAGGGACTCTGCTAGTCAATCACTAGTAGACCAGAAGCAAACCTTTGCTCAGTGGTGGGGACTGCCACTTTACTGAGACAATACTCCTAGTGAAACAGTTGCATACTCCTGGGTAATGGTATGTACGAAAAGAAACAAAAAAGAAGTTAGGTTTTAGCTTCACTATACAAATGATGCCTAATACAGTGCCTGTGCTTGATCTCCTGCAGGGAGCTGAGGCTGGCTTCCCAGCCAGCCCCGACCCTGTGAGAAATGAAGCGTCTGTAGGCTCATGACTCAACTTCCCGGGCAGCCAGGAACACAATTTCAGCCACTGCAGTCAGAGAGAGCAGGGACAGGAGGACAGAAAGACATGCCAGTTGAACTGTAACACTAGCTGCATTTCAGAGTCCCTCAAACAGAGATGCAGTACATGGATAGAAGCATCCAAAATGTCCTGAATTGAGCTAGGATGCTCCCTGTTGCACAGCTAGCATTAAGATCCTGCAATACCATCCACTTAACCTATAAACAGTTGCTCCTACTAACAGATGCCACTGCAGTTGTACAACTGTGGGATTTGGGTCACTGGAAGAAACCACAGCTGGATTTACTGAGAGCAGACAAAGAAATGTTGGTATGCATAGCTTGTCAGCCTGCCTCTGCTGGCTATATGTAAATTCTCCTTCACCCCCTCATTTAAAGCAAAATAATTTGGGAATGGCTGTTCTTGCTCTGGGTGCAAATTGCTGAGAGTTTCCCCATGAGACGTGAGCTCTGGAGAAGTTACTTCTCTATTCCCTGTAACCTGTATTGGTATATATTTTGCAATCTGTGAAGTTACAAATAAACACTCGCAGGCATATTTGCCACTGCAGTGTTGCATAAAGCAATAGCAAGGATTTACCCCAGAGCTGGTGGTATCAAGCTGTGTGAGCCTACTAACCCAGCAGCATCAAACCCTAGCAGGAGAGGGCATGCTGCTGCACTTTGCAGACTGGTTGGAATGTCGGGCTTCATGCCAAGGGACAGGATCTTAATTACTGAAGTCAGTCAAGGAAAGTGGAGCACTTTTGTGGCTTTGTGTAATCCCTAAACAAAAAAAAGCCCTAAATGATAGTGATTCCTAAAGTTGCAAATTCTTCTGGGATAGACAGTCCTTGCTGGGACCATATGTATGACTGCACACCTGCTATCAAATTGCGGGAATCTCTCTGGGAACACTCTTCCTGGCAACGCAAGTACTCTCTGGTTCTTGCCTGTCACTCACCCACACAGCATCTCCAAAAGGATGGGATATCCCTGCCTTCAGATAGCATATCACCATCTGTTGTACTATTTTCTGTTTCTCTTGTGCATGCTATTGTTAGCCCAGTATTTTTCAGCACACAGCTAGACCGACAGTTTGCCCTCATGCTGTCATTAACCAAGGCTGGCCAGCCTTTGCTCACAGCGTGTTCTGAATCCTGCTTCTTTTTTGCATTCCTATTTATTTTTTTTAATCTTTTGGGTTATTTGCTGATTTTCAATGCAAAGAGAGTTCCCACTATCAGCATTCAGAGTGAAATGAGAGATTTCACTGCCAACTTGGAGATGTGGCCCAGCACCCTGCAGAAGTGCGAGTCTCCTGGTCACAACAGGAATAATCATCTGTGGTTTAGTTGTTTCACCAGCAGATCTCTGCAGAGCTGGTCTATAGGGTTATCCCTGTCTTATAGAATAGGAAAATGTGGCAAAGCGTCTTGGCTGAAAAACCAGGCTTGCAGACACACCAGGGATTTATTAATTTCCTACTGCAAATAGCATTTCAGTGATTATACTTTCCTTTGGTTTTAAATTGGGCTGAGAGAGGAGTATGACTTGTCACTTGGTGCCACAAAGTGTGACACTGAGGGTTACCAACAGGCTGACCTACATGGAAATGCAGAGAGGATTCGAATTCAAAAACATCCTCATATTCTGTCTGATCTTCCCCAAAGCTTTCTGGGACCCTCCTTAGTTCCATTTAAGATCCTGTGTTTAGTTCTGGTCATGTAAATCCAAATAGAGGTTTCTGGCAAATTTCAGTCAGGACAGAAAATTCTGACCTTTTGAAATCTGGGTTGAATAAACATAAGAATTTAATTATGTAACATTTGCTGTTGACCTGAGCATTTGGTTTTGATATTACTGCTATGATTTGTTGTGGTGCAACATACATTGTCTTTTACTGTCAAAGCGCAAGGCTGTGAAAACATTTGTGAGCTCTCCATATTCTTGGGAAAGGATTCAATTTTAAGGAGACACATGTGTGTCTCCTTAGAGTTGCTTCCTGACTGCTAGGATAAGAGTAATCTAAGCAGAGCAGCGTAAGGGGAGTAACTTCAAGGCTAGAACAGCCCTTGACTCTCTGCAGATGAGCTCCATCGTACACTGCTTTTCTAAGCTTTGGAGCGTGTTTTTTTCATTGCAGCTATTGGACAGCAAGTCGCAGGTAATCCTGCATTTGAATGCTGGGCCTCCAGTTCACCAGCTAGTCCCTGCTAAACTGAGCTTCCCACTCTAATCATCCTTGTAGACCTAAGCTTGATGTTTCCACGTGCCTTTTGTTCACCAGTATCTTTTTCCTGTATGTTGTAAACAAGCTGCAAGTTTTCTTTAAGCTTCATTGCATGATGACTGTAAATATAACTTTACCACATTAGTAGTGGTTTGATTAACCTTTACTTAAGGAGGAAGATTTTTCTCC
This sequence comes from Coracopsis vasa, assembly GCA_026283785.1. Lineage (NCBI taxonomy): Eukaryota > Metazoa > Chordata > Aves > Psittaciformes > Psittacidae > Coracopsis > Coracopsis vasa. The sequence goes on along the minus strand of JANHGB010050140.1, from coordinate 73,489 downwards.
TGTTGGGTGGTATTTGGAAGTACTGTAGCCACTCCCTGTGAGAATTACAATACAAGGCTCAGTGTAGCCTGGCCAGAACATGGCTTTTGCAGACCCCCTCAAATGGGCCTGATCCCTTTGCAATAGACCAGCTGTTACCTGGAGAGACTGTTGGGACATCCTGGCTTTTTAATTGTTTTTAACATGATTTCTGAAAAACTAATGAATTCAGTCAGAATTTAATTTGCTTAATGAATATGATCATCTCAAGCAAATGACAATGGTTGCTCATCTGTGAGTCATGTAGTCTTGATTTCTGAGGGCTTTCTTCAACAGTGGGGCAGTGATGGTTTTATCCTGGTGTTTGCTCTTGGCCTAGTGGTATTTTACGTAATTTTAACAAAATACCTGTCACATCTTTGTACAGCAATGGACTAACTAGACTGAAGTAACCTGTTTCTAATGTGATTTAAGACTCAGATTTTACCAACACACTGGTTCTTTGAGAAGGTGTGTTTCCTATTTGCCTTGATACACTTCTCTGCGTAAGTGGACTTTGAACGGAAGGAGGTCCCCAACCTCCAGAGGTGTCTGATTTTTTCTTATTTCACTGCATAAATGCTTGAGCATGGCTTGATAAATCTGGGAGTCCTTTTTGTCTTTTGATCTGTTACATGTGACAACTAAAGAAAAAGATAGTAAATGAGAATGATTTCCAGGGTTAAAAAAACCCACTGTATGTCTGGAGAGGTCAAAGAAGTGTGCTGACCACTGAAGGAAACTTACCCTGCTCTGTTTGACACAAGCAGCTTCCAAGCTACACAAATAACAGGAAAACCCCCACAAGACCTGATTATAGAATTGCAGCTTGCCAGGTGGGCACAGGCAATAGAATCACAAATGTATATCAATAATTAAAATGTAGTCCTAGCTAAGACTGTACAATACCTATTAAACAGTGTTTGATTAAAACCAATGCCTTTCTGTTCTAACCACTTTTTCTTTCCTTCCCCCTCCCTATTTTCTAAATATTTATTTCCTTCATTTTTCACCCCCTCTTGCATTCTCTAAGGTTATTTCAGCAAGGTAGAAACTGTGCTAGACTGACCCACTTTTCCTCTATGAAAGCAGCAAACCCAAGGCTCTGATTCCTGGGAGAAATTAAGATCTTTAATGAACCAGGCTACAGAAGTTCTCAGAGCCACAGGAGGAAACTGTAGTAACTCAGACAGTATTTGGAGAACCAGCAACTACACTTTATGAATTGCAGTTTCTCTGGATCACATGTGATGAGCCAGTTCTTGTAGAAGAGTCCAAAAACATGCTCAGGTTCTTCATGCAAAGATAACTCCTGACAACACTGCCCCATAAATCAGTGATAACATGTTACTGTGGTGCTCGCCATTCGCCCTTGAGGTATGGCCTGTGCAGATGTGACACCACACAATAGGAAAGCTTTTGTCTCTTCCCTTCCCCAGACTAAAAGCCACACTAGAAATTTTGTGGGAGAAGTGAATTCTATCTACTCAGGTGTTCTGCTGGCAATTCCCAGCAAGAGTTACAGTGAAACTCCTATATACCCAGTCTGCATATAAATTTGGCTAGATTTAAAAGTGGGGGAGAGAATCAACCCAACACCAAAACTCCCTCTCTCTCTTTTTTGTTCTTATATGCTTTCATGTGGCAAGTCAGAAATTGGGTATGTTAAAACTGACAAACTTGCAGCTAAAGTCCTTTCTGGCTGAGATTTTCCTCATACCAGTTCATAGCATTTTGAATATACAGTGTCCATGCTGTCTTGCTTCTGTTTCAACTACAGTGAAGTAGGTGCTTGGCTTTAAGTGCATAAAACTTGCTTCCTGAGTTTCATTAACAGGTCTAAACCAACATGAAAGAGTCAAATAACCTCAGTACCACAGCCACTATCCCCACAAATAGGGAGTGCTGCCACCATGAGTGCCTGAATCCCTGCTCAACACTGGGGTTATCAGGAGCTCAGAACTGCTGCAGTGCCTTGTTCTGGTCAGGGTTTTGTCATAAAGCAGCACAAAGGGTTGTGACAGCCAGAGCAGCTTTACTGTGGTCCCTATCGATTCAGCTGCACAAATTAAATTAAAGCAATTTGTTCCTGTAATTACTTGTACTGCAGATCCAAAGTAGCTTAAGGACTTGAATCACAATCCAGAGTAAGGTGAGGCATTACAGAGCATTATTGGCTTTCTGCAGATTTCCAGGTTGATTTATGGCTGCTTGTCACTGGACAGGGCTTGGGCTCAGCTTTTTAAGGCATTTAAAGTTGGGGCTGTTCAGCCTGGAGAAGAGAAGGCTGCATGGAGACCTCATAGCAGCCTTCCAGTATCTGAAGGAGGGCTATAGGGATGCTGGTGAGGGGACTATTCATTAGGGACTGTAGTGATAGGACAAAGGGTAATGGGTTAAAACTTAAAAAGGGGAAGCTTAGATTGGATATAAGGAAGAAGTTCCCTATTGTAAGGTTGGTGATGCACTGGAATAGGTTGTCCAGGGAAGTTGTAGATGCTCCATCCTTGGCGGTGCTCAAGGCCAGGCTGGACAGAGCCTTGGGTGACAGGATTTAGTGTGAGGTGTCCCTGCCCGTGGCAGGTGGGTTGGAATTAAATGATCTTAAGGTCCTTTCCAACCCTAATTATTCTATGATTCTATGATTTTATGAAACCTGTAAGATTTTGAGCTTAGCATTTAGCTTTAAAAAATACGGTTTTGAAAGATTGGTTAACGTTTAAATAATGGCAGTGATTTTAAAGCTAAGTATGCAATAGTAAGTGAGCCTATCTGTTTTCTTGAACTGATAAAATGCCTGAAAATGATAATCAGTGAGGTACATATTACTTTTCTTTTAAAAGATTTTATGTTGAAAACAGAAGTTCAAATCAAGGTATAACCCAAAGGAGATCATTTCCTATATAATGAGAGATGAGGTTCCCAAATAGAGTAATGATCACATCTAGTTGATGACCAGTCACTAGTGGTGTCCCTCAGGGCTTGGTGTTAGGGCCAGTGCTCTTTAATGTTTTCACTGATGATCTGGATGAGGGGATTGAGTGCACCTTCAGTAAATTCGTGGTCAACTGCAAGTTGGGTGAGAGTGATGATCTGCTGAAGGGTAGGAAGGGTAGGTAGGCTCTGCAAAGGGATATGTGCAGGCTGGATTGATGAGCTGTGGCCAATGGTATGAGGTTCAACAAGACAAAGTGCAGGGTCCTGCATTCGGGTCACAACAGCCCCATTCAATGCTACAGGCCTGAGGAAGAGTGGTTGGAAACCTGGCTGACAGAAAAAGACCTGGCGGTGTTGGTTGACAGGTGGCTGAACATGAGCCAGCTTGTGCCCAGGTGGCCAAAAAGGCCAGGGGCATCCTGACCTGTATTAGCTATAGTGTAGCTAGCAAGGCCAGGGCAGGGATTGTCCCCCTGTACTGGGCACTGGTGAGGCTGCACCTTGAATACTGGATTCAGTTTTGTGCTCCTCACTACAAGAGAGACATTGAGGTGCTGCAGCAGATCCAGAGAAGGGCAACGGAGCTGGTGAAGGGCCTGGAGAACAACTTTGATGAGGAAGAGCTGAGCAAACTGGGGGGTCTATTCTGGAGAAGAGGATGCTCAGGAAGGACCTTATCGCTCTCAACAACTACCTCAGAAGAGGCTGTAGTGAGGTGGAAGCCAGTCTCTTCTCCCAAGTAACAAGTGATAGGACAAGAGGCAACGGTCTCAAGCTGGGCCAGGGTAGGTTTAGATTGGATATTAGGAACAATTTCTTCACTGAGAGGGTGATCAGGCATTGGAATAGGGTGCTTAGGGCGGTGGTAGAATCACCATGCCTGGAAGTGTTCAAAAACTGTGCAGATGAGGCCTTCAGTGATATGCTTTAGTGGTGGTCGTGGCAGTGCTGGGGTAATGGCTGGACTTGGTGATCTTAAAGGTCTTTTCCAACCTAGCTGATTCTATGATTCTATGGTTAGAAAATGGATGTTCAGATGTTTCTGGAAGATTTTATACAATGAAATAAATCATCTTTTGTCAACAAATAAATTAGATGCTATCACATTATCATGGTTCAGGAAGAGCCATCAGTTAATACAGTTTAAACACTGTGTGCGTTGAGATAAACTGCTTCATGTTACTGGATCCCCGGAATAATGCTTTACATATCTGTGAGCTTTTCAGCCACTAATCTCAAAGAGTTTTTCAAACACACACTCTAAAACCCATGCTGAGCTTTAATATACCCTTCTTTACATCTGGAGAAACCCTGCATTTCTGAGCTGTGAGTAAGGTTCCAGTTTAAGATGCAATACTGCTTGAACTTTGATTACTGACATCCATTGCTTGCACACCTTTTGGAGACCACAAAACCTCCATGGATGCTCACAGGATGCAGGGACTCCCCTACGTCCTGTGAAGTCTCCAAGGAAGGTTATCTCATTGTATCCTGCAGAACACTGGTGCTGCTCAATTTGCAAGGGGCTGCCAGACTTACATGAAGACAAAATAAAGCTCTGACCACCACCTCTGAACTCACTTGTGGAGCATTCTGTATCCGCTGCAGGACTGAGTAATCACATATGTATCCTCCTGCCTACCAGAGCACTGTGGGAGGAACCTTTTCTTGAGACTCCCTTTGGGAGGGTGAGACTTCAAATGGAACGGTTAATCCTTGTTAGGACTTTTACAAGGCATGTTTGCCTGGTCAACTAAGTGCACATCTTCCCTGTATTTATGATTTAAAACATGAAAAGCTCCCTCTGACCAGCTATATCAGCTACTCCCCACCTGTAGTGTGTGCTAATAAGATTGTGATTTCTATGGAAAGTCTGGCTATAGCATAGTAACGCCTTATTCTTAGGCATGATTGAAAAGTGAACCTGTGGCTCCCTTTAAGCAACAGGAGGTGAATTCAGAAATGGCAGTGCTTTCATAGATACCACAGTGGCCTTCCTGTAGATCCTTGTGCCTCTTGCACAAAGGTAATACATCCCACACAAGGCAGGCACATGGGGCGCTACTCTTGCTCTGTCAGTAACTGCAGCTTAGAGAGAATTCTTCTTTAAGGCGTGAGAAGACAGCATTCTCTTTCCTGCTACCTCAGCTCTTGGCTTGGAGGCAAAATGAATTAATTTGGTGGTATATTCCTGGGAAGATGTGACTGAAGTTTAAAAATACAGGAATGTAAAAATTCAGCTGACAAGAGTGCAATTGGAACACTGGGTGCTTTTCTTTAAAATGTTTTTATTGAATTTGGATATTATTATTTTTTATTATTCCCATCCAAGGCTCATGAGACAGGTGGCAAACCTGATCACTGAACCTTGGATGTGATAGTTCTCCTGTGGTTTACTCATATAATGGTCAGATAGTTTCCTTTTTCCTTACAAATCCAGATTTTACAAATAGCAAATGTCCCTTTGGACACAAAAAGAATTATGCTGAGGAAAAGGAGACTTCTCCCTTAAGTAGCCCATGTTAGGGTCCCCTAGCTGCCATGCTCTGACATGCCCTCTGCACCCAGGAGCTCATGGCTGTAAAGAGCCCTCCTTCTATGACAAAAAGTGAGTGGCAGAAAGGATCCTAATCAGGGTTTCAACTTTACTTTGTGGGACCTGATTTAGTAAGCTCTTAATTTATCCCTGGGAGGAGTCTTGCTGTTGCCTGCAGTTTTTCTTCAGTTAGTGCTCATGGGACTAGATGACCAAATTTGATAATTCTGGGGGAGAGAGGTAGCTAATTTGGTTGCGTCAGAAACACCCAGAGCTGAAGGGAAAGACAGTCCAGGAGCAGTAGTTAGCAGGGACATGGGACTGTCATTGCTGGTGTCATGGCTCCCGTGAAAATGCCTTCCTGGTCGCTGTTTTCCAAGCACCATTCATCCCTCAGACCAGGAGCATGCTAAGTCATCATGGCAGGATGTCCATAGTTTACAACAGATGTTTGAGCTCTTGGGTTCAGCTCTCAGCTTTCCTCAAGTCAGTAGGTAAACGTGACTTGGTCTGAGTCTGAGTCAAACAGAAATAGGTTTAAAGGAGGATTAAAGAGCAGAGGGCAGATTTGCCTATGAGCAGCAAATACAGCTGTCCTGTCCCTGCTCACAAGGGCAGCCATTGGACCTGTGCCCTGGTGAGCATCCCATTTGGTCCACAACTCACCAGGAGCTGTCATAGCCATGTGTGACAAGGATGGACGAAACTTAATGCGAAGGCTGGGGAACTGTGAATGATTATTAATTCCTTGACCTCTGCTAGGGAAATATTATGTATTTTTCAGTGCTGCATATTTTAAGCCCAGGGAGATCTCTTATCCTTCTTGCCCAGGGGCTGGATGTTATCAGCCCAGCTACTTCAAAAGCACTATCTTTTTACTGCAGTATCTGCAGCATGTGGGTTTAAACCACGCTCAAAAAATCTCTCTTTCTTATCACCCCTCTCGAAATTATCTGGGAAACACAGACCTGAGGCCTTAATTGCTGTCTTTCTGAGTCTCCTTGTCAGTATAGGACTCTTAACCCAGAAGCAGCTGTAGGCAGTGGACTGTAGCACAACCCTCCTGAACCCACGTGTGTGTGAAAGAGAACTGAATGAACATGGGAGCAAGTACAAGCAACAAAGGGTTCCTGTGTGAATATCTACTTTTTTTATCAAGTGAAAGCTCCTTACATTCTGCAGAATTAAAGCGGACTGGGGACAAGTTCCCAAAATAACTTAAATTCCATCAGCATTAGCCAGTGTAACAACAATAAAACCTAAGACCTTTATGACATGTGGGGCCACGTCCTCCCTAGTCCTCAGCCCATGTTTGCTACTATCTGGCACCTAAATGGTAAAAAAGGAAAGTATCTCTCAACAGGGACAGTACTGTGAAAGCTTTATGAATGCATGGCTAGGTTAGACCATCCTCATTTGTACAACTTGGCTTACATTGTTCACTGGGTCTTTGCCAAACCTCTCTGTTGCGTAATTATGTGGCTTGCTTTAATAAATTCACAGAAGTTTCTAGGGATGTAACTAATATTTCCCCCTTCTTTCTGTAATTATACAACACCCACCACAGTGAGACCCAGGTCCTAATTGGTGGATTTGTGCCATGATTTATAGTAATTATCAAAGCCAGTGCTATAACATAGGGAAATAGAAACACCCATTTCTACACTTAAACAGCCGAGAGAAGACTTAAAAAAAAAATAATCTCTATAAAGTCATAAGAGTAGTTATTTACCTGTCCACTGAATAAATTGCCTAATTTCCTTCTTAGCAAAACCAACTTTAATTGATTTTCTGCACTGCACACACTGGCTTAGACTGAATAATACTGGCTTAAACCAAGAGCAGTCTCACTGAAGTCAACCTCATTACTTCAGATTTCTGCATAGGAAAGTCAAATATAGTGTTGGCAGGTATGGCATCACATCCTGCTGGTCTGACTGCAGACAAGCCCTTGTACATGGGGGAGAAAGGAGAGTTTTTGAGAAAGGTTCTCATGGTTTCAGCTTGAGCAGTGTCTAAGAAAGATATTTAATAAGGAACTCCAAAATGTGTTCATTGTTTTGGAGTGCTTCCAAGCAATTTCGTCCAAAAAGATGTTTCCAGCATATATGATTCAGGGTTAGTTATTCCATGCTCATGTATTCCAATGGAAATGGGATGATTTTTATGTTGAGGTACTAGACAGTACGATTAAGCATGTTGGAGCTTGGAATATGCAATTTGGAGACTTTTAAAACATTTCCATTCCAACATCTGACCTCACTGAATTTACTTAATATGCATTTGAAGGAATAACTTTGAAAAGTTATTTTCTCTGCAACAGAAATCTGTAGTCTTTCAAAGAAGAAATTAAATGTACATACACGAAATGTACATTAAAATGTCAAACATTTTTCATGGTCACAACAAATGTCCACCTCATCAGGGCTTTATGACTTATTTCATAAAGTATGTTCTAGTTAACAGTAGCTATTGCATATTTCTTTGACAAAAACCCAGTAACAGAGTGGCAGTGCATAGCAGCCTCACTGACTCAGCTGCAAACCCATGGCTAGAACATAAGCATACACCCCATGAAGATACTCTTGGGCTTACCTAGGTCAGAGCATTGCACCACACGAAGATGGCACTGGCAGCGGAAGGGGCACACTGGTCCAAATCCAGATATGACAGGATCGTCTGTTGGAGGCATATCAGCAGACCCTTCATCCTCCAGCATAAAGTCAAAGAGGCCCTGCTGGTGGAACGGCTTGGCCAAGCATGTTGGCAGCAGTAGGATGAAGAGGAGAGCCAGCTTCATGGCTTAGTTCATCGACTCCGGGCAGAACCTAGGGATCAAAGCAGGAAATTTACAACAAAAGTAGCAGTTTCCCATAGCTGTACAGTTCCTGCTGAAGGAGGTGCAGCATATCCACCAATTGCATAACTGTTCCTTTCAATAAATGAAAACTGGATAATGAAAATAGGACAGTTATATGATAGGAGACTGGTAACATCTTGTCAATAAGCTTTTACAGAACAATTTAAGGACAACTGTAAACACATCTGTTTGCATATTTAGAGTAATATTTATTAGGAACAGGCAGCACTGTCAACTTTGTTATGCAAAACAGTCAAAACAATAAGCCACATTTTCCATGTGTCTGTTTTCTGCCAACTTAACAGTCTATTTGATTTCATTAGCATTTGTTTCATAGCAATGAGTCTGTCCCCTGGAGACAAACCTGAGGTTCCCAAACTCACTGTAATGCAGTATTTCGTGTCTTAAGTAATATTTTTTTTAAGTGCCAGCTTGCTGTGTGTTTGAAATTATAGCCTAGTAAAACTGACTGAGAAAGAGTATGGTTTAGTGATGGGGTGGAGAGAGAAGGGGGAAGATCTGTAGTTGTTTAAATGAGCTATACTTCTTTCCCAGTTTAAACAGCACAATAAAATGCAATACAATGTTGTGTTATATTGGATATTCTTGGCTTTCTTTCCAAATTTTTCACTAGGGGATTTTATGATATAAACAATGTACCCTTAAAGTCCTCTGCTTTGCACTGTATAAGCACTTAAATTGATACTTTCAGTATTCTCAGCATACTTTCTAACGGCACTTCAGTGCCTCATTCTGCAGACTTTCATGCTAAGGAGCAATTTTACACGAGTATGTATTGCATTAATAGACATTAACAAGGAAAACTGCTTAAATACATGTTCTCAGGACCTAACCTTAAATGCATTTAAACACACTGTACATTGAGCTACCTATGTTGTTGTGGGCTAAGAACACAACAAAAATAGAAATCAGCTCTTTGCAGGCTTTGTATCAGGGCAATATAGATCAGCTAATATTCTGAAAATTATTTCATTTTTCTTTTTATTTTATATAAGAAAGCTAATCTTTTGTAAACCTTCATGGGTCTAAAAACAATCCACACACAAAAAAAAAAGAAACCTGCCTTCAAGTTCCTAAGTGACAGAAAAGCAAATTAGCCATGCAATTGGGAACCTTTTATTTTAAATAAATGACATCGTTCTGAATAAAGGTGCTGCTCTTTGTAATTAAAGCAAAAACATCCATTTGTTTCTTTAGGTCAATAACTTCTAAAATGTTCATGTGGGTGCCAGCTGGGATTAATTTTTTTCTAGCAGAAATTATCTAACAGTTAGGGGCATGGTATAGCATTTCTCAGCTCCATATTGACTAATGGAAAGATAAAAAAACTAGGGGAGGTGCAGAGGAGGAGGTCTGTTTCCTTCTCTACACTGCTATATGGAACCCACCAGGTAGATGACTTACATTGGCAGCTGATATTAGGTAAGAGTGGTATATTGAGGCCTCTCTTTATAGAATACCACATCCAGGTATTCTAACAGGAGTGTTTAGTAGAAAAAAGGTAAATAAATAAAAAACACAGTCCTGGAATTAGATGCTGTCTATATTGTGCATGGGTTCAGTTTCCTTCATGAATTTCTACCTACACATGCCTACAATGCAGTCCTGCAGACTAGGGTTCTGAACTAGGGTTCAGTCTCGAAAGGATGACAAGATTACCTTATAAAATATGCTAGTGTTTTAAAATCATAGCTTATATTCCTGTCATCTGCCTAACAGGAAGATGGATTTCTAGAATCTTCATATGTCCCAAAGACTTTAACATGAATTCCCATGGAGGAAAGCACCATTTCTGTTGTCTCTTTAAGAGACACAGTTGGTTTCTTAGCTGGACCAGAAAGTATTTTCCATTCCTGGAGCAGACATATTACCTACTGTATGCACAGAGGGGTTTCACAGCCTCAATGTCAACTAGAGGGTCAGAGCATTTTAACATGTCCTCTCAGCCCAACTCAGTGCTGAGCAAACTCGTGCATGTAGGCTGTGTCCTTGTGCGGGCCATCCTCCTGTGCTTCCTCCTGCCTTGGCCGCCCACCAACGTTGGGGCTGTGTGCCTTCTCCAGCAACACCCCCATGATGCGCACAGGGTACATGCAGACAAGTTAGGATGTCACAGCAAACTGGTGTTAATATGTGGTGGTGAGATTTTACCATCGTTTAATCTAAAACAAGACTTTTGAAATAATGATTATTATGTACAAATTGTTGTAAAATAACAATGCAATATATTAATACTCTGAAATGGGAGGATAACTTGCTAAATCATCACCATGCATCATAATTATCTGCCTTATGAAAATGATCAATAAAACATTACCCCAGTACAACTCATTTTTCAGAATGTACATTAACATGTTCAGTAAACACTGGGAATGCTGCACACTAACACTGGCAATCAGGACTTTTTAAAGAGCCTCCCCAGCTCTCTTTTATGTATTCATACATTTAAAAAATATTTTTAAATAGTTAAAACTGCTTGTATTCCACCCCTCTCCTCCCCCAGGGTCACTGCTGAAGCACCGTTCATCCTAAGAATGCACAATCAGGATCTCATCCTGGAGTTAAATTACAACCCCTCGAAAAAAACCCCAAAACAATGTAAACGCACTTTGGAAGTGTCTTTACACTTTACTTCTTGTTCACATTAATATTGATGACTTTACTTATCTCAGTTAAACCCTGTCTTAGGCCTTTTCCTTTGGTCTATGTTTTGTCAAAACCAGAATAATATCAGTAAGAGCTGTGTGTAAAGGACAACAAAGGATATCAACTATCTAATCTAAGGACACAGCAGAGAAAATAGCAGACACAAACTATTAATCAGGAAATAGGAATAGATAAGTGTCTGCATATCTTTATTCATATTGATATTTGTACATCAGGCACATGTATCTGTTCCTATTGTTTGAATGTGCAAATGAACATAAACAGAGAAAAAGACATATACAAAACTATACTAGTAAGAAATGTTTACATTTTACTCACAAAAAGAAATGGGGTAAGGGGGTGGGGGAGTGGAATCTGTATCCTTAAAGGTCTGTGACACAATATTTATGTCTGCAGGACATAACTGTTTAAATTTGCTTTAATTATGTGTTTACAATGAGGAAGACTTTTCCACAAACAGAGGAAACTATACCATAGACTTGGCCACATTTCAGTTTAAAATACCACTGGAAATATGCTTCATCAGTTCACGTCACCACTGTATTGGTGGTCTTCTTGTCAGTTTACCTTTGTATTAAGTTTTAAAAATTAGTTCACCTACTGTCACAAATCTCTTAAAATGCCACAAAAGACAAATTAAATGATATATGCAGTTTCAAGAAAACCAGCAAAACCCTACACTGCATGTTTTACCCTTTTTGTGTAATAAAGTCTAAATGTGCAAACAGAAAAGTTGGAAGTTTTAAAGAGATAAAAACTCTGTTAACACAAGTTTCAGCTCCAGGAATTTTCTTTTCTACTATTTCACTTGTAGGAACTTTCTTTAAAAGTAAGTCTCTTGTTTGTACGCTGTAACATAGCACTTTCTAACATTACAAAGGCATACACTGAGCCCGTTTAACTAACTACTACATATTATTTTCTCTGAAACAAAAATTATATTCATTAATGTTTGGAATACAAAAGAAGAAATACAAACGAAAAAGAAATCACGTAGTGCAATTTAAAACAGAAATGTAAGTACTCACACATTTTTTACACTCACTACATCACCGATTCTAAACACTGGCTTGCAAACAAAGAATATACTGCTGCAAAAGTTTACAGTAATGAAAAAGAAAGGACTATAGCAGTGGTTATACAAATCAAAACAAGAAACAGAAAAGTCAAATAAACAGTAGGAAATCTGCATAGTCCTTGAGAATGTATTCTCACGTTCCCAAGAAACAAAAGTGCTGGATACAAAACTTAACATTGCTAAACCTTTAGTAGGATTTCTTCCTTGCTTCTCTTAAAATTCAACTAGTTCTTGCCGTAGACTTGCCTGAAGTTTTATTAGTGCAGCATAGTTCAGGAGAATTACTGAAAACCGTACCTTTTAATCCAGGGATTTGCAACAGGAGCTCTCAAAGCTGAGATGCAATTAAACTAAATATTCAACCCAGGCAAAAGGCTTTGCAGGTGTGGAAAGGAGGAGGGGGTAAGTTCAGCTCAGTGACTGTCACTTGGTGGAAAAACCCTCCTGCTTCTATTCCATAGCACAGTTAAAAAATAAGGTTTCTCTCAATGAACACAATCCAGGCTGACACCCACATTAGATCATATGGTAATGATATGTCTCCTGTATTGTAGCCAGAAACTTTATCAGCTCTTTTGCTTTCTTTTCCTCCTTTTTCTTTTTCATTTGCTTGTTTTCTTTTTTGTCTGTTTAGAATCCTAAACTACTTGTGCACTATAAGACAGATTCTTAGCTGTAATTCATCTTACTTATTTTATTTATGTCCTTACAACATACATTCAGGAAAGTTTTTTTGGTTTTAACGTTGTTTTCTTTTCTGACTCATTACTAGGAAAAATGTTTGGCTGTTCCTCTTGTTTATAGTATTTGTAATTCAGGGAAAAGATATAAAATTAAATTTGGAGTTATTCAAAGCGGAGATTAATATCAGAAAAAAAGGGGTAGCTTTAGGTAGAACTATTTAAACAGATATCAACCTGCCTTTGCTTATGCTATATTATTGTCAAACCAAGTAGTACATAGTAATATACTATTATCTTTGCTAATAATAGAGCTTTGATGCATTTCTTCAAACTACTGCATTTTTTATACATATATGAAAATCATGTTTTTATTAGTAGAACGATTCTAGCATTTGTGGTTACAACTGTTTTATATAAACTTTGATTTTTTTTACTTCTTTCTTACCAGGACAGCAAAGCAGAAGGGAAATTAGCTTTAACTGGGTTTTGGGGCTGGGTGTTTTTTCTTGGTTTTCTGGGTTTTTTAAGAGACAGTGAAGGTTTTCTTGAAGCATGAAAGGAAAAATGTATCCTACTTATTGTTCAGATTTATGTTTTAATTTAGTAATTTCTGGTTTGATGCAAATATCAACGGAACCTAAAATGTGATTTCTCTATTCCTGCAAAATTTAAAATCCTAGCAAACTGAGAGCAAATACAATAATTACTATTTATTTAGCAATTAAAAACACATTGTGAACATGTGTAGCTTCCCTTTGCTGTTAGTTGTCCTATCTAAATACTGGAGGCTTATGTCTCTCTGTTTTGACTTGTATCGTTTTATTTCTGCCCCTAGGCTAAGACCAGGTGCAAATCTGAAATTAAACCCTGTAAAATGTGAAATGATGTTTAAAAGAAGTCTGAATTCTTAGAAACACAATAAACTCTTGAAATTTTATCTATTCTCTTCATTTAATTTCAAGAAGAGACATTAAAACAACTCATATTTGTCCTCTTTTGGTGGAAGAAAACATGGTAGAATAGTTGATAGGTTTGGTCAGTGTAGCACAAAGGTATAATCAGATATCTTACATTACAGCTTCTTTATAGAGTTCACTCTAAAAGTTAAGGATCATTTATTCACTCCTAGTCCTTGAGCTAACTTCTTCCCTCTGCCTTTTCACTGGATTTAAGACTGCTAACGATTTTTGTTGTGACATTTTTCTACATATGATTAGCGGTGTTCCAAGCTTTCATGCTTGCAACAAAGCCTTATCTTTGTCCAGAAGTGTCGCCATGAGGCTTGCTGAAATCTTGGCTGCATCTTAGTAATGTCAGTTATTTGAACCTTGGTCACCAGCTGCATCTGGTGTTTAAAAACATTTCAAAGCAACATTTTGATGAGGAACAGGTCAGGGTAAACTTGTTGTCAGTTTGTTTCACAAAACCCATTCATATCCTTTCCCAGTAAAATTATAATGCATTTGTTCTGGTATCCGTTATGGGGTCGAAAGGTGATATAATTTAATAGCTAAGTCATCCCTTTGGAGGCACAAGAGAGGATGGACAGCCACCTCCTCTTCTTTTTTGTCTTGGGCATTAGGAAGAGTAAAACAAATGCATGAAGATCAATCAAGGTGGGAACAGGTGGAGCACAGGGTGCCTGCTGGGTGGACTGGGGGCTCTCAGTCTGCCTGTGGAGGAACTGTTGCCCATGGAGGGAGAATTTCCCTACCTTTTCTTTAATGAAGTCCATCCCAAATAGCTCAGAGGGGGAAATTGTTACCACCTTCAGGAATTATGAGAACATTTATGCTGCCTATGCCAGAGGTTAATAGGTTAATAGCCATAGGTAAAAGGATAATATGTTAAATAGGTAAATAGGTAATAGGTAAAATGTTAGACATTCATGCCCTCCTGAAGTGCAAAGTGGAGTATGTGGAGGACTGAGCAACTGAATGGGAGAGGACTTACAGCACTGAATATTGGTGCATAGCACTATTAATTGTTACAAGTCATTTCCGTGCTTTTACGGGAATGTGGAATCCTTTCTGATGCCCTTAACCCCACTCTTTGCCCCCTGCTATGTTACTCGGGAGATAAACAATTATTAAAAAAACCCAACCCACCAATGATATGAAATCATTATATAATTTTAAGGCCCATGACTATAGTCAGGGCCTAGCATTGATAAGCTCCCCTTCCCAATCTGACCTACTTCGACTACAGCTTAGTCAATACAAAAATAATCATTATTAGAACAATATTGGTTTCTATATAATTTTATTACTCCAATTTAACAAACTTACAGGGCTACATGCTGCTCCTAATACTGATTCCCAGAAAGTTACAGGCAACTGCATGTTAATGTTACTTATATAACAGTCTTTTTATTAAATTTTGATGGATAGCATCTGCTTCATTTACTCACAGCTTATTTTGTGGACCTTTCAAAGGTCAGTGGTGGGAGAGAAGACAGGAAACCTGCCTGCCTGCCTGCCTGCCTGCCTGCCTGCCTGCCGCTGACTGCTCTACCTGGGTCTAGTGGAAGTCTCTGCAGGAAGGAGATGAACAGATGCTGTGTAGGGAGCAAACATACCCTGGGGGAATTGCTCCTGGAGAGTGGGGCTGGGCTGGGAGAGAGACACCAGGCAGGCATTCAGTGCTGCCAGCACAGGTTGCAGACTCCTCAGAACAGAGAGCTGACATAATCTGCCCCTGGGCATGGAGAGAAACGTTTATTTTTTAGGGAGTCTGGGGAAAAAAAAAGGTAGCCTTCCTCATTCTAAGTTTCCACTACAGAAAAAGGCATTTTTTCTTGGGCTGCCTTCTAATAGATCGTAGCTTTGATGATCAGAGACTGATTAGTGTTGTTGGGGTAAAGAAGAGGGGCAGGCAAACCTGCCTCAAAGTCCTCATGAACAAGACAGGTAAGTGCCAATCTCCATCAGGAAGGATTGAATCAGATTCCTTGTTTGGTTGTCTCTTAGGGACCTTGTACACCTCCCCTGCATCTCATGCCTAGGCTTCACTAGCATGGTATCCTCCATGTTCTCTAATATACTACTGCCTGTATCTCCTTTCTACACTAGGCACAATTTCTTCCAATCACCTGTAGTAAAGTGTTCTTACCATAGCAATGGAGTTCCTCTACTAAAAATGCAAGTAAATACTGACCCAAGTTTAGCAAACATTGATCCAGGTAAATATTGACCTAGGCACAGGCTGACAAAGTAGCTAAAGGGGCCAAAATATAATTTCTGGATATTCTCAGTACCAAAGTTTCCTTCAGTGTTCTGTAACCTCACAAATGATAGTTCTGAACTTCTTGACATCTCTACAGATCAAAAAGATTGATTTTACAGATTTTGGATGTGTGCTACCAGTAGCATTATTTTTCTGTGAAAGCACTTCTTGTATAACTGTTTGAACTAAATGCAACAAAACTTCAAAAGAGACAGCCCTCTGTTTGAAGGAATAGTCTCTTCCCTCACTGTCTGTCTTCCCTCACTGTCTGTCTTCCCTCCTCTCCCTTTACCACTCTGCCAGATAATGTACTGTGTACCCCTCATGATCATTTCGCTGCTCCTTCTGAAGGGAATCTGTGTGATCTACAAGGTCACTGTAGGAAACAAATTCAAATTATCTTCAGCTGAAGTATCCAGTGTGTGATTATGTCCTTTATTTTGGTTTCTTTTCTTTGGAAAGTCCAATCTGTTAATGGACTCCACACTGGCTTTCCTTTCTGCTGGCATTTCTATTCTCTCCTGAATCAAATTTTCTTGTGCAGGGATATCCAGCAGCTGCAGAAGCTAGCCACATATCAATGTAGTCCTACTACTCATGATGATTTCAAATGCTCTGAACTTAACTTCCACCCTTGAGCAGGAAGCCTGTCCTAATTATTGCTCATGCTTTTGTAAAATAAACTTACATTTAGAGATCGCCATTGCCTCCCTCCCTCAAAAAAGCAGCAAATTCGTAAAACTAGGCTTTGCCTGAATCTTCCCAGCTCCAGACACCCTAGATGGGTGAGAGAAAAGTGATTATGGACCAAAGACACCAGGACTTCACTTTGACTTTACCTCTTCACCTTTAATTACGATAAAGAAAACATATGCAAAAACATTTGCTGTTGCACACACTGATATACCTCTCAGGTATACTTAGGTGCTCCACTTGCTGCATTTCAGTGATAGACAGCATTACATTTTGTTTCTGCTTGGTTTCTGTGCAAGTGTCAGCAGTCTCCTGCCCTCCAGAAAATCTCATACATGAAGGAAAGAGTCTGCTGACAGATGCGCCTCAGCAAAGGTAGCAGGAGGCTAAAACTCCCTCGTAAAAGCCACCTTTCCCAAGAAAGTGTGTCACTGAGAGTGTGGGTCATGAAAAAGGCAGTGATGACTGGAGAGAAGAGAGGATTAGTTTGCGTAAGAGGAGGTGAAATTTCAAGTGAGCAGCTGTTTCATCTGATTTCTTCATATTTTGCAGTATCTTGAGTTGCAGTCCAACCATTTTCAAGGTTCAGATGAAAAATCCAAAACTTGATTCCCATTTTGATGGCCCTTAGATCATGCTCTGGACAAAGCTCGTCATCCCAGATGGATTACACAATGCCCTAGAAAAGGATGACAGTAATTCATGCAGATGTTGGAACTGTACTCCTTACATGTCATCTGTTAGTCAGGGGTTATGAACCAGCATTCAAAATGAGACACATCCTGTGCAGCTCTGAACAGCCTATTCCCAGATTGTGAAAAACATGTGAATGGACAGGTCATCCTTGATTTTCAGTGTAGTCATCATAGACAGTAAACTTTTTCAGGGGGAGCTAATAACTGCATTACTGAGGAAAGTCCTGAAAAAAAGGAGTGGAATAGAAAAAAAGGACCTTTACAGCACCATTTGTGTCTGTGTGTGCATTAAAATGCTTGGTTTTATACATTGGCAATTTGCTGAGGAAATACATAATTTCTAACTTCAGCTAAACATATGAAATGGTGACTTTGAAGATGCAATGACATCACAAAACTTACTGGTTTTCTTTGGATTGTGTGACCGCACTATAGAGAAGAACTACTGAGAATCTTAAAGTGTATGGTGATGAGTTACATGAGAACCAGCCCTGTCTAAACAGGGGGTGTCCTGTGGGGTTCAAATGAAAAAGATATGCATTTGAGCCAATTTAAAAACATAATAAAAATAATGATGTGGGAACAGAATCCAATTAGCACAGATGATATCTAGTATTTAGGATGGAAAACTGATCATGAGAACACATTACACTGTACTCAAATTTTACCTGATTTGAAGACATGGAAAAGTAGAACATAAATCTTTTCAAGAAATCATAGCTCAGAATAAAAAATAAAACAAAATCCTGAATATTTAAAACATCATTTTCTATCAATATAGATTCAGATTTCTTCCAAGATCACTTGGAATTGGGGTCATCAGCCATCACATACTTCCGTGTTACAGTATTGTTCAGGGAGCAGTCTACAAAATATCGATTGCATTTCATTAAGCGTTTGAAGAGACATTCACTTTAACTGGGGATTAACCAGGTATGTGCCTTTTTTTGACTACTATTTAAAGCACGTTCTCCTTCTGTTCTTCTGCTGACCAAGTAATTGCACTGATATTCTTCAACAGTAATTTTCTATAGTTAACCTTGATAATACATAGTGAGGTTTTCTAAATAAAACAAGGTTTAATTCTACATGTAAAAACTTTTAATGTAACAGCAGTTCCTTCAGCCATCAAAGTACAGTAGAATGTTTATAGGTAATCAGAAAAAAAATTAAGGCTATTCTTTTTCTACATTATTAATTGTTTTATTTCCTTCTTTGCAACATGTTTTTCAGTTACTTCTTTGTTCCATCCTATGTTCTTGGAGAAACTTTCTGTTCCAAAAAGACCAGCTACATTTTCATTTAGAGGATAACATACATGTCCATTGTGTTTTAATTGAATAAAAGTTAAATTATGATTATGAATATTCTTGGTTTGCATATATTTGTCACATTCTGGGGTATTTTAGTTGGGTTTTTTTTTGTTTTTCTTTTTAGATCTGTGTGTGTAATAGATGAATTTATGGCACACACCCCCAGACACATAAATCATAAAATCTTATTGAAATTGAAACATCCTGTGATTTATGCCATTTCAAAATTTAAGCACTGAATTTCTTGACTCTCCGTCATCTACCATAATATACCAGGAAATCAAATCCTTTGAGATCTAAGTCAAAGTTTGCGAAAGTGGCTGACAGTTTTTCAAAATATCTCTAATAGATCTGACTTTCGAAGAGCAGTGTTTGAAAATCGGGTATTGCACAACTCACTGGAGAATGGACATAGAAAACAGCCAGGCACCCACACCAGCCAATATCTTCTGAAAATTTCAGTATATTGAACTAGTTTGAATCTATCAACTAAATGTAATGATGGAGTTGTTTTGCCTTACATGTAAAAATTAAATAAGATGTTTCAAAATGGAACTATCAGCTTTTTTTAACAAGATGGAAAGCTTGTCTCTGAAAAAGCCACACATATGTTTGCAAGCAAAGACCTATTCAAAGGTCGCTCTTCATTTATAAAACCAAACCACTGTGAATTGGATCTTGAGACTTGGACAGATTGGAACAGGCATTTGTCATGTTGTTAAAGGTCTTCAATAGCGTTCCCGTACCCTGTGCCTCCTCCAAACTGTTTGAATCAGTTCTGCAAGAAGAATTACCTATCTTTCAGTCAAAATTAGAAAATTCAGCTCTCCAAGGAGGAGTTCACACTGTATGCAACCCATTCACAGCCTGCAGTGCCATTTTCATGTCAACTTAAAATGATAAACATTTGGCAAAAGAAGCAATAGAACTAAGTCACAAAAATAACAAATTCTTTTTCAAATTGGAAAATAGAAAGGAGAAAAACAGGTTTTAAAAATGCATCCAAGAAAATTCTAATAATTTAGAGGACTTTGAACAATATTTCAGGCCTCACAAAAGCCTTTTTTTTTTTTGTGGTTTTAATTTATTTTTTTTTTTACCTATCAAACTTTGGCTTTAATTTAGGCTATATTTTAGCCTAAAGGACACTTACTATTTAGTTTGAAGTACCTATCTAATAATCATAATCTATTTATCAAATGCACATCCAGGACAGAAATCTGTACGGTTTAGAGTCCATTTTGCAACTTCACTTCTCCTTCTGTGTCCCAAAGATGTTGAATTCCCTCAGCTCCAACAGAATAAACCTCTGGATTATGGATTACAGCAGGTTTGCAGGGGCAAGTTAAGGTTACTTAGCATTCAGAAAACCTTAATACATTTTTATTTTTTTTCATGGCTTGAAGTAATGAACTTGAAGTCACCTGAAGTCACTGGGATCTCTTGTATCTTTCATTATAAGCAGTACCATGCCATGCAGGAGACGGCATTGCCAGGCTGAAAGGCTCAACAGCCTGACCGGTCTGATGAGGTCAAGTATTCAGCTATAGTGACAACAAGATGTGTTGCTCTGGGGTTAGATCTCTATTTCATCCCTTGCCACAACTTTACATCATTGCCTCATTTCTCAGTATGTTCCTCTTCACAAATATTATAAGACAGACATTTAATATGAATTTGGTACCGAGTTATACAGCTCCCACCATCTACTGAAATTCCCCCTCCTTCCTGCAAGTCTTCCCAAGACCCCTCAGATTTTGTGTTCATTGAGATAATTTGGTGTTTTTTTCCAAAGTGAGCAGCTTCCTCACATAATTTGTTATTCAAATACTGAATTAATAATTTATTACAGTATGTTGCAGATTAAAAGAGAACAAAATTGGTGGCACTAAAAACATATAAAATGTATGAAATGAAACTGCCAAATATGCTGGAGACAGCAAAATGGTTTTTGTAGTTTTTAAAAATATTCTTTGAATCTTGAAAGAAAGTTCAGCCCGTCTGAGATCATTATTTTTTTATGGCTTCTTTTATAAGATTATATCTCAGGATTTTTTATTTTTTAAAAACGAAAGCATAATATGAACTTCTGTTTATAATAAAAGATCGGCAGCTGTAGAAGATGAAAATTCACATTCTTATATTTCAAGTCTGAAGCTTTAAAAAATAATATCAGATATCTTTCATCAAGGAAACACAGAGTAAAATTACTGCTTTATAAGGAAAGTTTGTACAGTATTTACTGTGGCTTGCTCTTAGCTTCCTTAACAGTCTGAGAGCTGCTCTTCCTGTTCTGAAAATAAAATGTGAATTTTGCCATTTTTCACCAAAACGAATGTTCAAGTGTATATTTTCATCTTGTCCAGTTAAAAAGGGATTTGTCATTTTGTACTCTAAAGGAGAAGGAATTGCTGTTTGAAACTGAGTAGAGATAAGCCTTGTGCTGGGTGCTAAGTGGGACTATAAAAATATTGTGCTGAGTCTATGATTACTATGACTATAAATTCTTGAGTGAGGGCAGCTGGCAATTATATAGCAAATTAGTACAAAATATAACTTAATTAAATATGATGTTTCTAGACTTTGTCCTCTTTTTTTCCTAGTTTCATTTTGTTTGTATAAAGCTTGTGAACAGAAGTGAGTGATCTGCCATAGGCAACACTTTTACCAGTTTCTGACCCACAGTGTACCCTTTGCCCAGACTTCCCAGGTTTATCTTAGTGTAAAAGCTTGATTTCATTTTAGATCTACTGCTTATTGAATTATGGATTTCTATGTTAGCTTTTTTGAGGTCCAAGAGATAGTCCAAGACCTATCAAATCATAATTACATAAAGGCACAGAAAACTGTGCATCAGTTTCTTAATTCTTCTAGTCTCTTTGATTTTAGGAGAACAGTATACTCGATAGAGGCAGTAACTGGACACAAGGATATTCTCTATGACCATGAGAAATGACATTATATCCACATGCGTTTTTATTTAGAAGCTTAAGCATCAAATTATTTTACCAGAATATCTTTTTGCTTGTCTTTATAATCTTCCAGCTCTTTGAAGAGAAAAAGATACAAAATTATCAGATAGGAAAATTAAGTGTGTGAATTGTGTGCATGAAAAACTCCAAAAATATTTAACAAAACCAAAATTGCATTTGCATAGTATTTTTAAAACAGGAAACACAATCAAATGGAAAATGAATGGAAAATTATGTTCTTACTATAGAGTTCTGTTCTACATCCTATTCCATGTAAAAATTCTGTTGAAAGAATCTCATTCATTATTTGGTTCTCTTGGGTTTTGAGTAATTTCTATGAAAGCACATGTATTTTATTCCTATTTAACTCAATAAGATTTTTCAATAAGAGTTAACTATAAGCTGGAGTCCCACATCTCTTTTATTTAAATGTACATTAGTCATTAACCAGATATATATTACACAGTATGTATGACAGTGTTTACAGCATTGCCAAGCATAATAGAGTGGTTTCATTCAGTGTTCCATTAATTTCCAGAGAAAAAGTATATTCTACCTTAAGACACACAAGTATCATTGGTTGCAGGTCTGTAAAAACTGTAGACATAAGTGTGACACTCTTTTGACACTGATATATTTTTGAGCTGATAACCCAGCAGCACCTTATAGTATATGAACTACATGTTATGTCCATGACACAGAAGCTCCAGCACACATTTTCTCCGTAGTGGTATTCCACTGCAAGCTTGTGACAAAGTGCATGAAAATCACATTAATAATAGCAATGTAGGAGCAACAACAAAGATGACTGTTTAGTCCATCTTGCTGCTGTGTGGTGGCACCAAGTAAAATACTTCTCAAAGATGCTGCTTCTCCCCCTGTGTCTGTTTCTGTTTCCTGCGCCCAGGCAGATTCAGGAGAGCCCCACTTCCCAGCACTGGATCCTATTACTCAGCTCTACTAACAGTTATTAAAGCTTTCCCAATACACAACATGAGTTTCTGCTGTAAATTACGCCAATTGTTCTTTGTTCTACTTCTTGTGGGACAACTCATCACAGTCTTCTTCATAGCAAGCTTTCCATACTTGAAGTGTCATCATTTTCTTCCTAGGGCTTCTCCAAGCAACAGTTGATCCTCTAACCATTCCTCTTGCTTCACTTTTTTCCCCAATCCTCTGATGATTCATATATCCTCTCTCAGATTCTCTTAATTTAATCTTAAAATGGGCTACCTAACACTTTATATGAGTTTCACCAGAGCCTAGAAGAGTGGAGCAATCATCCTCTTAAGTCTTGTCTACTACACTAGAAATTTTTGTGCTTTTATCTCTATGGAGATACTTATTGACAGTAAAGAATTTTCGAAATTATTTACTCCTGGTCTGATCACCTTTTCCTTGAAATTAATTAAAGCTTTTCTTATTTTCAGCATTAGCAAATGGAAAAGAAATCCTGCTTCTGGTTTTTAAAAAGGGAACAGCCCTTTTTTTGAAAGAACCTTTGTCACTGTGTTATGTTCACTTACATGTCTCCAAAATACATGAAAAAGAGAAAACATCCACCTTTATATCCAATACAAAGGCACCATACCACCTACCACATGAAAATTGCAAATTATCTGAGATGACTTTATTATATCTTGTAGTTTTTTTTGTTTTCACTTTTTATGGAAAAATTATGACATTGACTGTCCATGAAGAGTATCCTGGAGCTTGCTAAGGATTTCTACATCTTTGTGGCATTATCACATTTTAATGAATTGTGAGGTGAATTATTTGAATGCCTGGCCTTCCCTCACAGACTTACCTGGCTTACAATAACAAAACAAGATGTACATCCAGTGGATAATTCTCCTGCATCAGAATCCAACATAACAGTTCACAAATCAAAAAGAACAGCTTCCCTAAAAGCAGAGATAACACTTGGAAAAAAGAAGGAAGAGCTGACACATCGTCTTCTGGTTGAAACAGTATAAAAAGTGACCATCTTGAGTACCTGGCTTTTTTGTAGACTTCAGAATAGGCTGAATCAACAAACACGATTTCAGTCATTAAAAGGCTAATTTCTAAATACCTCCTCAGGGGATATCAGTGCCAAAGCTCTGAAAACTATCCTAAAACTATGGATAGTAACATTTTATTTCCAATATTTTTGTCTATCTTGGTGTACTGATTGTGTGGGCACATCAATTAATGCAAGCAGGACCCAGCAAAAGTAGCCAAACTCCACTGTGTCTTGGAAGTAGAGTAAGAGACCAGCAACAAAAACAGATGTATAACCTGCATGCCATTTCTGAGCACTGTTCTATATTTAACAGCAAATGAATGAAATTTGGCATCTACTTCAAATTTCTGGAGCAAGAGATCTTCTGAGACTGTGCAAAAAAAGTCTTGCACAAAAATTATTGTTTTCCTTGAGTGAGTGCAGATTTGGATTTCTTCAGTTCATCTGGTGTAAACATTGCAGATTAAAATTTAATATAAGCCTATGTTCAATCTACTATATCAGGGTTTATGACAGCCCTTTAAATTCCACTGATTGAGGTTTTTTTTACCCTTGCAGAGATCATTGGCAGATATTTCATAGGAAGTATATATTATTTCAGAGAAACTTTGTGGTTTGTTTAATTTGGTAGAAAACAAAAGGGTCATATCTTTTAAAGTGTCTGAAGTAAGAAGTTATGGAGATGTGCAATGCCATTGAGACTGGGTTTTCCTCTTCTGTGGTACAATAAAAAATGTAGATGCAAATTTTATACCAACCACTTTCACATGAACTGAAGTGGGTTACATGAACTCAGAAATCATAGAATCATAGAATAGTTAGGATTCGAAAGGACCTTAAGATCACCTAGTTCCAGCCCCCCTGCCATGGGCAGGGACACCTCGCACTAAATCATGTCACCCAAGGCTCTGTCCCCAGCCCAGCCTTGAACACCGCCAGGGATGGAGCATTCACAGCTTCCTTGGGTGACCCATTTCAGTGCTTTATCACTCTCACAGTAAAGAACTTCTTCCTTATATCCAATCTAAACTTCCCCTGTTTAAGTTTTAGCCCCATACCCCTTGTCCTATCATTATAGTGCCTACTGAACAGCCCCTCCCCAGCATCCTTGTAAGGTCCCTTCAGATACTGG
>JANHGB010050140.1:29143-48554 GCA_026283785.1 Coracopsis vasa | reverse complement strand
AAGGCCAGGTTGGACAGAGCCTTGGGTGACATGGTTTAGTGGGAGGTGCCCCTGCCCATGGCAGGGGGGTTGGAACTGGATGATCTTAAGGTTCTTTCCAACTGTAACTATCCTATGATCCTATTTGTAGGTGCCTCAGTTCTGAGAGATGATTTGAGCCTGAACACATGCTGCTATCAGGAGGCAGTTTGGCAGGACAAAACAAGTGCACTGTTTGCTTCCCAAAAATGTTTTTTCCTTATTTAATGATATCTGCTTTACCAGTTTTCCTGTAAGTTTTTTCACTCAATTATGCTCCCTTGTGGCACCTTACAGCTTTCCGAACCGTGATGTTGTTTTCTATTTCTCATTTCATATGTTTCACTTATCCCAGAAGATCTATTCCAGGAATTGACTCTGCGTCCCAGAAAAGGCCCTCCATATTCCTTTCTCTGTTTACACCTGCTGCTCTGCTCATCACTTCCCTGCTGTGCATGACCTGCTGCCCTTGCCTTCACTGTGCCTGGAAAACATGTTTGATTATGAATTCATGGCACTGGAGCCAGAGAAGTAGAACAGAGTTGTACAAAGAGTTAGTGTCTTCCCAGAAGACAATCTCTCATCAGCTCTGTCCTGGACATAGGAAA
This sequence comes from Coracopsis vasa, assembly GCA_026283785.1. Lineage (NCBI taxonomy): Eukaryota > Metazoa > Chordata > Aves > Psittaciformes > Psittacidae > Coracopsis > Coracopsis vasa. The sequence goes on along the minus strand of JANHGB010050140.1, from coordinate 47,928 downwards.
CTTTTACTTGTCCCCAGGCAGTTGTAACTGCCCTCTGCAATGGCACTTCCCATGTTTGCACAAAGTGAATGCCCAATGTTTAACAAGAGATGCTTGCTGAATCCTCAGTGATACAAACCTGCACTGAGAGCAGCTCTGAGTCATGTGCATGTTGTTGAAATCCAAAGCTAACACACAGGACTATGTCCTCCCTGTTGCAGTCCTTTATAAATGAATTAGTGTGTTCAAAAATTCTTGCCAAACATGTTGTGGGCTGATCTGAGACAGCAAATTGCTCTTTCTGGTTCAGCTGCAGATCATGGCTCTTGCCCAGAGCTGCTGGGGTGCTCCATAATTAATTGTGCATGCACTGTGCTTCATTACTGAAGCAACATGCAACTCTGGTTAAAGAGCTGCTGTCTGGAGGGTCCGTCACAACCAGGGTTTGTTACTTGCTGACAGGGATTCATTTTAGTGAACTGCATTCTATTTTGCAAGTGTAATACCTAAAAGGGAACAAAGGCTCTTCAGTCCTTAAGGGACAAGGTAGTCAAGGTAAAGCACATTGAGATGTACTTGAACCTCTTTTAATACAAGCATTTGAGCTGTGCTGCAACTCCCTTGGACCTGAAAAACCGTGTAAACAGGAGGCTAAACTGATTAATTGCTTGGAGACATTAACATAACTTGAGCTTTCTCTCTTTCCCCCTGATTTTTATTCTTGAAGACTGTCTCAGAGTACCTCTGGCAGCAGACACTAAATCTCAGCATCCTTAATTGTAAGACCAGTGCTGTTTGTCAGTGGGTACAGAACAAGGTATTCCAACTGTGTGTTGCCGCCTGACACCAAGGAATAGGGAGTAATAATGCCTATGGAATCCAGACATCTAAATCCTGGAGGCAACTCTAAAAAACTGCAGCTATCGCTTGCACCATTTTTCTAATCTTTCCCTCATACCCTGCAATGTTTTTCTTTACTGTAGCCTGAAAAGCTGAGCCCATAACAGAAAAGGGACAAAAGATTAAGAAAATCCCAAATCCACACACAGCACCAGGTTTCAAATGCACTTGGGCACTGTGCAAGCTGTTAATAAAATCGCACTGCCACATGCAAGTCTCCCACAGCAACCCCCAGCCAGCCCTGCTGCCAGCATCTCCTCTTTCTGCTAGAACAGAGCAGGGAGAGCGGGAGACTCCCCTGGCTTGCACACACACCCATGAAATTAAATGCTAGCTCTATATATAGCTCCTGCCTCATGCAGGAGCTGAGGCTTTCACACACTCCCCCGCTGCGCTTGCCAGGGTTATTTTTAGCATTAGTGACAAGGTTACCTGGATTATTCTGCCAAATCAGAACGAAATGCATTGAATTGTATGCAGATAACATCAGAGATGACAGCTGATCTTTTCTTTGTGCCTGCTCCTGCCTTTCTGGCTCTGCAATAAATCTGTGCCAAGTTTTCCCAGCCTTGTGAAATCAGGGCAGTTCAATGACTTCTAGTTCAGAAAAATGGGAGTTTAAGCACAGTCGGAGCTTCATCAAAAAACCTTGATAATCTCCTGGTGAATATAGACTTACCTCTAAACCAGGCTCACTTCAGTATCTACTTGATTTCTGCATTAGGGCTACTAATAGTTTGTAGACACTCCTTCCCCCCTTTCCTGGTAAAAATCAGATCATATATGCCCCAGAGTTCAGTGGATTCAGTCCAGTTTCCCACTGAATCTCTTAGTCTGGAGGGCTGATGCCTTTTCAGTGCAAAGCTGGACTGAGACATTTCTGTGAAGATGTGGCACTGGACATGCTGTTCTTGAACCACGGAATAGCTTTTGTTCCATTGATAGGTAGAATTTTCCTTTATGACTGCTCAGTGTTGAGCTGTCACGCTTTCTGCTTTTAGGCTGCAAAATCTGAAGTGCTGTTTGCTTGGTATTGTTCAGTCTCCATTGTGAACTCCACGCTCTGTTACACGAGGCCAAGGTACAACCCAGGGTCTAATCTGGGTATGCATTTAGCTACATCTTCAGTTTCTGGGTAAGTCAACTCAAAATGCCTTTTCAAGAACCTTAGGGCAGCACTAGAACTACAGATTTCCAGATGTGGTAAAGTACTGAATAAGATACCTCCTTTTCACTTTACATTGCCAATAAACCTTTCCCTAGCATGATCCACTTACTCATGCCAACATTCTCAATGTGGTAAATATCAGTTTTGGCTAGTCGAGCTTTGGTTCCACTCTGTGTCCGCAAAAGCATCATTCTTCCTGTCTGACGCCTTTGGTGCCCACATTGCTGTACCTGAATTCCTCTCTCCATAATCTTTTAAGTGGTGCTTAATGCATTGTGTCTACTTATGCAAATATCAAGGAGGTGAAAAAGAACATGAAGTGAAAATTACAAGTGTAGTCTTTTCTGGGAATTCATGTTTTCATTGAAACACTAAGTAACAGTGGAGTGCCTTTAACTGTGGCTATACAAGGCATACTAGAGAAGCACCAGCCACCCAGGCAGTTCAAACATGAACTTTCTAAGCAGTTAGATACCAAATTTAATTAAACAGCCTTTTCCTGTGTCACTCTTCAGTCTAGCAACTATTTCACTCCCCCAGGTTTCAGCTTCTAGAACAAAGTGAGTCTGTAAGGCAGAAAACGGGTATTGCAAATAATTGTACTTGCAAATGTCTCTTCTGCCTCTTGACACAAAGAGCTCTCAATTCATGGAATTTCATTGAGGGCTTACTATCTGTGCTCCCAATGCATAATAATGGGAACCAAGACCTATTGAGAGCCCTGTTGCCTAATGCACAGTAGAATATTGCAAGTGCACACTATGCCTGGGGCACTGGGGAAGTGTGAATCAGTAAGAGAAACACTACTGGAAAGGCAAATCTGGGGAAAATGCAGTCTTGCCATTTTGGATGGAGGAGGAGGGAGACATGCTTGTTTCCATGGCAACAAGTGGGAGACTGAATTGGCTGGGAGCAGGAAATAGGGAAATACACTTTTCAAAAGCAGCAATGCACATAAATGAATACTTGAATCTGTACTCACACTGCTGTCAGTCAATGGTAAATCTGAATTCAGTGGACTTGCACTGCTGAAATGTAGAACCTGGCTCAAAAGATATAACAGAATTCCTCAATCTCTCTTTTGTGATGGAATGAATGGGAAAGTGAAGAAAAATAAGGATTTTAGCCTTGACTGCATAAACACTCATCAGCACAAAAGCAGAAAGCTGGTTTTCCCAGCAGGTTCACAATTACCATTGCAATATATTACAGCCAGAACCATTTAAAAATACAGCACTTTTGAGAAAACATTGGGGTTTTTGTCTCTCCATTTTTGAAGTTACATAGATGCTATTATTCAGTATACTTTCCACATTATATACGTCAGCACAGCTTTCCCTCCAGAGTATTGGACTGTGGGACTGAGGCAATTTGCTAGTGAGCTTTCAAATATGTACAAAGGTACTGAGAAATATTGATCTTGAAAACAACTGCCTATGTACTTGTCCTGTGTACTTGCCATACTCATGCAGCCAGCTGTTGAATAGCTACTCGCTAATCTGCCTGGACATTATTCTTTTATGCTAAAGTACAGGTCTCTAGCATGATGGTACATGTGGATTCAGAACCAAGCCAGCAAGTCTCATGGCTGTTATCAGTGTTACCAGTGCAGCAGCAGCAGCAATGTGCTTTTGTCTGCAAAGGTAGTTGCAAAATCATCCGGAGAACAGATATTTCTATGGGATCTCATTTCCCAACCAATACCTCACACCAGAACTTTTAGGATTCCTTAGTGATAGACTTCCAAGTTGTCACAAAGAGATTATGCTGCACAAGAATCAGTAAAATGAATGAATTTTAAGAGCATAAAATCTCATCCAAGAGTTTCTCTCTTTCCAGAGTGGTTATGTTTCAATGCTACTGCCAGTTTGTGCTCTGAGTGGGAGCTCTGGGGTTGTCTGGGTTTTATGGAGTGAAATCTTGTCAGTCCCAATCAGAAACTCCAGAAGGATATCACTAGGGCTTTGAGTCCTTGGCCTTTACAAGTACACACTTTTACTTTTTGTCTTTTTGGACATGTACTTGCTTTTCCTGGTATAAATATTTTTCTGCATGCATCCACCACCTGAGCTTGTTTGCATGATCATGTTCTATTCTGTTGGATGAGTTAAGAGCTGAGCTGAGCTCTGCCAATGCACATATGTGCTGGAAGTTGTATGGGAAATTGCTTCCAATCTGTTTTGCCATTCCTGGCTATTCCAGCAATCTCTGCACCGTCTGTTCCCCGAGATGCACTGAATCTCCCACAATCTGGGAGGAAGTTGCTAAATGAAAGCCTGTCTTCCTCTGCTAGGAACAAAGATGGCTTTTAGCCATCCTGTAGATATCACCAGTGAGACTAATGGCCTGTACCAAAGATTGCTTCATAGGGCCACAGCAGACACTACTGAGGCTTCCTTCACTGTAATTACTCATAGAGAATACATTTCCCGGCTTCTAGTAATGACCAACACTTTTCCTCACCAGCAGAGCAGTTCCCTTTTTAAGTCCTGGTACTGACACTTGACTTTAGATATGCCTCCTTTAAAATAATTCTTCCGGATTCTTATTAAGCAAGAGAAATTGTAAATGAAAAGGCTAAAGCCGCAGTTATGCTGCTTGAAGCTGTGATTCCATTAGACATTCACACAAAGAGAAGTCAGACTGTATTGAAGAGAGATGTGACCTTCTAGGCAGCTCAGTAATACGAGGTAGGTTGGATGTATCAGTGAATACTCTGTGATGGTTGAACTTGATTTTAGGGATGTAGTGGGGTGGAAACCATTTTTTTGTATATTTTAGAGCCATAAAATTAAGCTCCTGACCTATGAAGACATTTCAGGAGCAACTGACTGGCCAGAATACTGGCATTCACAATATTGAAGTGCAGCTTGAAATATTTCCCTGACATGAACACAGAAAGTTTGCAAGGTTGGGATGGTCAAGGTCTATTGCATTTTCCTTCCTAAGACAATGGGTATTAATATGGCACATCTATGATTTACTCTGCCTGTACTTCCTTGGAATATAATGTAAATCGTAATGTGATATTCTCTACTTGTACGGGATATGCATGGGATTTTGTGACAGGGACTGTCATCTGCTCTGTCTTGGGCAATCAGTGGCATGACGCACTGTTCTCCTTTGGGTATTAAGTGCTACCATGCTACAAAGAATAAACAGCAGTCACTGAGACTGGAGGAAAGTGATTACTCATCTCCAGTGTTGCAGGAGCATCGTGAAGTACACTCAAAATCTTGTCTGTGTTCACTCAGCAGCTCATTTCTTAGCTGAGGGCAAGTGTGCCTATGGCAGTGATGTTTTCCTCCATAAACTCTGGCTTATTTGCTTTGATCCATATGCATACGTCTCATTCCCTGTCCCCTGTGGTAAAGTTTAATCAAATGCACACACATGAATGGAGCTAGTCTAAATATCAATAAATGCCTCTTTCAGGAGAGGCTTGAGTATTTAATATTTAATAAGCCTTGAAAATGAACTTTTATTCATGTTTCTCAATTTGATTGCAAGCGTTTTGGCGGCAAGCAGTGCTCGCTGTCCCAGTGTGGGCAAGCACGGCACAGATTATTTAACAAACCACTTTGTCTCATCTAAAATATTCATGTTTGCAGATATCCAAATGTAGGTCTCAAAAAAAAAAGCACACACAAAACCCAAATGGTGCAGTCTGAGCCTCAGAGTTACCTTAAATCTTTGCTTTAGGCTACGCGCCGCAATAATGCTGTTTCTCTCTTGGCTCTACCCTGTTGCCCTGGTTACTGATCAAAACCAACCCATCCCTGCTGTCCCTGCTGCTGGCCTTGCACAAGCACCTTACTCGTGTGAGGACAGTGCTGCTGAACCTGCTTCTTCACTAAAGCAGAAATGTAGCCGCCATTGTGTACAGCAGCTTTCCCTTGTTCAAATAAATATGCAGCTATAACAATTGCCTTTATCCTCAAATTCACCTAGTGCTGACAAAGCAAAATCAGGTTAATGAATTCCATTCTTATTTTTGTTAAAGCATTAGCCTTTCTGGAGGACCTCAAAATCTTGATTACATCATAAAATCATAGAATAAACTAGGTTGGAAAAGGTCTTTAAGATCATCAAATCTAACCTTTACCCCAGCACTGCCAAGGCCACCACTAACCTGTGTTTTTTGAACACTCCCTGGGACGGTGGTTCCCAAACTGCCCTGGGCAGCCGGTTCCAAAGCCTGGTCACCCTCTTGGGGAAGAAATTTTTCCCAGTACCCCACATGAACCTCCGCTGGTGCAGCTTGAGGCCATTGCCTCTTGTCCTATCTCTTATTACTTGGGAGAAGAGACTGACCTTCACCTCACTACAACCTCCTTTCAGGTAGCTGTAGAGAGCAATAAGGTCTCCCCTGAACCTTGTCTTCTCCAGACTAAACACCCCAGTTGCCTCAGCTATTCCTCATAAGACTTGTTCTCAAGACTCTTTACCAGCTCCATTGCCCTTTGTTGCAGTGGAGCTGCAGGTAGGTATGGCAGAATTTTGTCTCCCACAGTAGCTTCTGACTTTTTTTCTTTGAATCAAGGGAATCCTGACTGAAGAGGTAGTTAAGATTTCTTTTTTAAGTGGTTGATGTGCAGGAAATGGGCTTGGGGGTGGGTGACAGTGTCTCATCTGACAGTACCCACAGAACACTTCATTGTAAAGGGAAGTTCCCCCCTCTACTTAGAAGACTTACTTCGAGAGCTTCATTTCAATTTGCTGCCGGATTTCTTGTCTTTCCTCATCTGTCCTCCTTGGGAAAATATTCCTGTCTTCTAGCTCCTGCTTACTTGGTCTGTTTCGTAGTTTTACTGCCAGCAGTTCTTTCTTGCATTTTCTTGGCAAAGTACCTGGGACATGCATTGAAAAGAAAATAATTAGAAAGACAGCTCCTGGAAAGGAGGGGTGAACATTAAAAGAGCAGAAAACCTACAGAGCGATAGTGGTCTGTATGTCAGTGTGAAATGAGCAGCTGTGCAGTGCTCAGACACAAAACTGCATACAAATCCAGAAGGATCATATTCCTCTGCTGCCATTATTATCCATTAGAAGCAAGCACTGCTCTCAGGTGAAAATTATTTGCAGCTGAGACATGATTCAGATTGCCAGTTTAGAAGTCTAAAGCTGTGCCTCTTGCCTCAGTCCTCTGAGCATCCCCATAGCCCAGAGCAATCCCTGTTTCCTGAACCAGTTAGTGGTTCCTTTGCAGGAAGACTGAATCTTTCAGTAGCAGAAGTGGCTGGGACATGTACACCTTCCTCTCTGGGTCACAAGGTGTAAGAAGGGATAGGTAATGGTAACTAAAACAAAGTTGTTGCATGGCATGTGTGTATATATGCACACAGGCATATCTATGTAAAAATATATAAAGAGATATATATGAAGTATCATTCTGGTTTTCTGGCATTAGAAATTAGAGGATCAGAACTGTGACCAGACACTGTGTGTCACTCTAACAGTAAATACAAGCCATGATGAATGTCTATATTCTGTCCAGTGTGACAGTGTGTCGTAACAGAATTTCATCTATCAATCAATATTATTCTGTTGGCATTAGGCCTTTTCCTTTGAATGGAGCAGGGGCAAATATTGCAAGGAATGACAGAAAAAGGCCAGGTTTTATGATGACTCACAGAATGCTGGCAACTTTATTGGATATTAGGCAGTAAGAGACACAAATGGTTCCTGAGATTGAATGACTGGTTGGGCTTACTGTAAAAAACATAGCACATGCTTTCCATCAAACCACATAACCTGAAACATTGCCATTGCAAAAACATGTTCATAGGAGAACATGCAGCAACTGTTTTGGGTAGGAATCTATTGCTCTTCAGTGTGCTGGATGTTGAGTCCTTGATGCTGCCTCTCTGATGACATTAGAAATATTCTTTCACTCTTACTAAAGGGAATTGTGTTTGAGTTTAGGTGTTTCTGTATCACTGGCAGAACTCTTAGGACTTCCGCAGGCTAAATAAATGAAAATTGGACTCCTGAGCTTAGAAAACCGTTTTTCCATGTGTTAGAGAAGTTATGCAATAGAATAGAATACCATCTTTATTTTCAAATGCATACTGAAAGTCTGAGGTGATGTCCATATTGATAAAAATCAAGTTTGCTTGTGATGGAGGGGGGAGGGGGAGAAAAGGGAAGTGCTATTAAAACCAGTGAGCTGCTGAGTCATACTGGTAGGACTGCAGTCTTCCAGCAATCATGTCACAGGGAGGTTATAAGCAAGTAAATTTCCACAAGGTCCCTGCACACCTCCCGTGCTGTGCTGACTTTTCTGCTGTCCAGTCCAGGGCTTCAGTGGAGTCTGAAAATCATCTTTGCAGAGCAGCATCAGTCAGATGGGGTTTAGGGTATTGTCAGGGTACACAGGATCTACAGTTAAGCCTTTGTATTTGCTTCGTCTTGGGAGGGTGGTGTGTAATAAGAGGTTATTTTGTTTTGGTTCTTTCTTACTTTAAAGGGTTTTAATTTAATGCTTCACCTTTTCTAGAAAAGGTCATGTAATTTTTAAAGAAAATTATATTTAATTGGTATTTTTGTTTGGCATTTGAGATAGGATTAAAGTCTATTTTTAAAGAATGCTCTGGAGGTTGGCAAGATTCTAAATCCTAAATAGATTCTCATTCCCAAATATTGGGGTTTTATTTGCTAGGGATCTGTGAACCTACATTATTATTATTACTATTGCTGCTGTTGTTATTGTTATTATCATCACTATTGATCTCAAATTTCTTTATGCAGGAGGGAGGAGTCTACATCACATCTACATATACATCTTGGGAAGACCAGGGCAGAAAGTAGTTATGGTGTCCTTGTGTGAGCAGGAGCAAGTCTCTTAGCAGCTGCAGTGGTTTAAAATTAAACTTTTTAGAAACCAATCTCAGCTCAAAACCCCACTTAAAGTATAAAGCTGTGCCCTCATTTATCACCTTCCTCTAATGCTTTCAAAGTCTGTTGCAAACATTAATTAAATTAAACCACGCAGCCCTCTGTGTAGTAGTAGGTATACATTTAACAGATGGGTAAAGAAGTTAAATGATTTGGCTGATGCCGCACACAGCCTTCTGCTCACTGAATATATGACTCCATCAGAAATATTTGGCTCATGAAGCCACAGACTTGGGATTCTGTCAAGGTTTTTCAAGCCTCCACCACACTGAGAGTGGGTGCAGAGTGGGCGTTTGCAGTGCTAGATCCATACAGCCCAGAAACCAACAGAATTCCTTCTGGAAACAATGTGAAACACCTGAGGCTGGCAAACTCCCGGGTATCTCTGAACATGTTCTCATTTTCACCTAGAAATTTTAATGGGTTGGTAAGAGGAATTTGGTCATGTCAGGAGATTGCTGTGAGGCTGCACATGTACATTAAGCCCAATAGCTCCAGAACATGATAGTTGTACCACCCATGTGCTGGCCATCTGCATAGTGCATTTGCAGATAGTTCAGTGTGTCTTGGCTGCACTGAAAGCAATAGATATGCACATGCATATGTATGTGTCCAGAACTGCATAGAAAGAATAAAGGAACTCTACATGTGTAGTAAACACTTTGTGTTTGGAGATGCACCCTAAACAGTTATTCTCCCATCCACTGGTGACAGTGAAGGTACGAGTATGCAGGACTATCCCTACTCCCTTCAGGCTGCTATATAATTTCTTGCCATACCATACCTGATTATACTGGATTCTTGCCATACCATATTATACCTGCTCTTTGAATAGTGAGAGAATCCCAGTGATTATTTGCTCACATGAGGTCAGAGCTCATTTTCTGCTGTCCTTCATCTATGAGATGAAGGCCAGCTGAATCCAATGTTCTGCAGTTAAAAGACTGAACCTTTTTGCAAGAAGTCAGGTTTTGAAGCTGATGTGGAGGCACTGGCTAAAGCTAGCTCAGTGTATGCTCTAGAGACTTCTGTTTCAAAGTGAGAGGGAAGAATGAAAGACTTTGCTTGAGACAAAGTAAAATGAAGCTGCTCTTCAGTCTTGACTGCTCCCAAGCTGCTCTGCTATGCATTTAGAAAGAGTCTAAATTGTTTCTTTGTGAAATTGAAAACACAAATCATATCTGAAAACATCTCAACTTTAACCCAAATCCTGCTGTGGTATTAGAGGAGTGGAGAGCACATAACTGACTCGGGATAAGCTGTGCTCACTTCATCCAGATGTCTGGATTTCTAAAAGGCTTACGCTATAACCACTCCCATGGTCCATATGCACTGGGCACTGATTAATCTTTAGGGTATTTCACCAAATAAAAATGCAAGAGATCTGGATTAAACGATCTGCAAGTCTAAGGAGCTGTTCCCCAGGCCTGAGCAATCGGGTTAATTGCTGAAAAATAATACCTGCCCCACAAAGCAAAAGGAGGGGATGATGTTCCCCCCCATCAGGAAGACATGCTGGGAACCACTGTGTAATTCATCTGGTTTCATCTTGACAAGCCCACTGATGGCCACTTCTGTTTTACTCCACCTGCTGCACAAACCCAAATCTGAGGTTTCAGAATTAATAAACTAATAAATAAAACAAAACCAGAGAACAAAGAGGAAAAAAAGCTGCAAACAAATTTTCCCCAGTCCATTTTCAGCATCCCAAGGCAAATTCCTTCCTGATAACCATCTCAGTAGAAAGTGAACTTGCCTTATTTAACTTCTCTTATTTAACTATTCGCTTCCTAAGAGTTATTTTTCCTAGTCAGAAAGGCAAATTCAATGCCGGTCTGCCCCATGACCAAACTATCTCAGGCAGGATCTTGCCTGTGGCTCGTTTCATGGTTTATGGCAGCTCAGCCTGGTCACCAATAAATGTTATGAAAATTCACACCTTTTTCATGCTTGGTTTGCAGGTTCCTGACTAAAGTTCCTGGTTTAATTCAACTGAATCATGACATTGAATTTCCTCTATGTTTACTGTTCTTTCTATCAAGCAACAGGCAAAACCTAATACAGCATGCTGATGGGAAGACCTTGCTTGCAAGTGGTTATCAATTGTGGGCTACATGCTAGTTACGTTACTTTTTTAAGCTTGTGCACAAGACTACTGCCTTGGCTGGTGTTTTTAGAAGTTTCAAAGAATGATTTATTAAGGAAGGTAGTAGTGGAAAGCCAAGTACAATTCCTCACTTCTGTCAGAGTTATCCGTACCAATCTTCCTATAACCACAGGGCTGTTGCACTGTTCTTCATCGCAGTGGCAATAGCAAAGTTGATGACATACTAAAGCAGGACACTATTTGTAACGCAACTTTGGATTATTGGATAGTTTCACCTCCTGACTTGCAAGCTAGCCCAGATTTTTTCAAACTAGAAAGAATCTGGATCTTTTCAGGGAATTATTCTGGCGCTATCCCTGTCACTTGTCACTAGCTCTCATTCCTCTCTGAAATGTTAACGGGTACATTTGAATGAATGCTGGCACAAGCAGTGCCACCCAGTGTCAAGACGAGAAATAATCTTGCTTATGTCCGAGCTTGTGAGTAAATGGGCAGCTACCGCATCCCCAAAGCTATTGGGGGACTTCCATGGTTTAGGCAGCTGTGTTGCCCAGTTTGCCGAGTACCCATCCACAGACATCAAACAGCGGAACTTTGTGTGGCCTGGGGTTTTGTCGTGCGCCTACAATGTGCCTGAACTAAACACCGATAGAGCAAGCACCAGGCTTCTACAAAGAATTAGGTGTTCTGTAAATGCACATTTATAACCTGCAAGAACAAGATAGTCCACAATGATCTTCAGTCATGTAAATTAAAACAATCTTATTGATAAAGCTCAAGTCTTGTGATTACTTGGGTAAGTTTAGGGGGTGCATGGAACAGTCAGCTTCATGCAGGGGCTGAAGTTTAGGTGTTAAAAGACTTGAATGCCAAAAAGTGAGATAAATGACAAGGAAAAAGGCTGCATAGCAACAAACAAAGAAATGAAAGAAAATTCTTCCAAAAAATTAGTTTTGCTGAAGCTGGAAAGTGTTTTGCATGGAAAAAGGGACTGCATTAATATCTGTGTCCTCTTTATCAAATGATAAACCACCTTTGTTTGCTCTCTTTGCCCCAGTGTACATCTGCAGGTAAATACCAATACATATATAATCATTGCACTAAAAAAAATTGCTAAGGAGAACTGATTATTTTACTAAAGCCCACTTAAGCAAGTGCTCAGGATTATATAGTACATTCCACATATGTCTCAAGAAAGGGTAAAAAGGACCAAATAGGGAATAACTTTCTCCTTTAAGATCTTTTCTCTGGATGTTTGTCCTTCCTACATTCACTATGTCTTCTTTTTTTGCTGTACCATCACTGCAATGGAATAATAGCTGTATAATGGGATGTTTCTAAACCATCCACAGCATTGGCACCAGCTGTACAGAAAGCTTTGCCTGCTGATGAGGAGATGAGTCTGCAAGTGCTGTCATTCATATATAGTAGTACAAAGGAACGTAACTGAAGGGGTGGAGCATACTGATACATTGACATAACTCTAAATGTCAGCTTAGTGTGCAGTACATACCGAGACAAACATGATCACAGTCACCATGACTCACATTTAACTTCAGCTTTTCAGTGGGATTCCTTGACAAAGGTGATGTGGCAAGAGAGGAATTTACACTGCTCAGTATTTTCTGGGGCATGCTGCCTTGTCTAGAACATTCTGTTAGGCTGAAATAGTCTATCTTTATACTATGAGAAGTGATTTTCCTTACCAGAAATAATGGAGTCATTCAAAACTTCCTCATCCTGATAAAAAACAGAGTCTTCCTTGAGCTCTGAGTTCATGATCATGTTTTCTTTGTTCTCATCCGACTCCTTCACCGAGTTCCGCTTATTTTCTGAATCACTGCTGTAACTCAGGGAGTTCTCCTTTTCTTTGTTGCGCTCAATGCTAGATGTTCTGGATGGACGGACATCCACTCTTTTTTTTGGAGAGCCTTTGCTTTCTCTTCCATGGAAGCTGTGGGTGGAAGGTGCGCAGCCCAGTTTTATTGCCATGGTATGAATTTATCATTACATGAGAATGAGCAGAATGTCTTCTAAGTTAAAAAGGCCAGGGCAGAGAATTCAACATGGGACAACATGGATGGCATTCTCAAGACTCTGTTGAGAATGGCTACGGCAGATCTACTTTCCTGTCTCTATCATAAAAATAAAGTATGGAAGGATGCTAGTGAACTTCTTTGATATATAGCCACGTGCTATACTGTACTGATTAAAAAAAGCCACAGAGCACATCCTTCTAATGTAAAACATATATGGCATGAAGTATTACTGGTCTGTTAAGATCATGACAGAGGTTTAATGGGGCCTGGAAATAATATCGTATGAATCTGTTCCCCATGGAAATAGCTGTTACGGAATTAAGAAATGTTACCAACTTAACTCCAAAGCTGGAATGGAAAGGTTTATCTCTGTTCTCATCCAATATACAGGAGGGCTTCTAAGAAAAATCAGACAAAGGACTCAATGTACTCCCACACAAGCATTTGTATTAAAAATGGATGCCGTATGTGCTCATGTATAAGCCAAGAGACGTATACTGAAATAGTAGCATTTGCCACATGCAAAATGCTCATATTTAGAGCAGGATATGCCTTATCTACTTTAATTGGATATCTTGTGGGGAGATTTTCTTTTGCAATAGGTCAAGGATTATAAAATTATTCTAGCTGTTTGAAAACCTACTTCCATGTCACAGTAGCCTTCTTGAAAGGAAGAACATGCTTTGGGGATAACTATCAAATTAAGCACTTTGATCAGGGATGGATGTTCAAAGTAGTGACACCAAGAGGAAGGCAAACTCAAGCTGTAGGAGTAAATAAAATGCTAATAACAGGGTAGGAACATTTACCAAGAAAAATGATTTAGTGGAATGGCTCTCCTCATGCACCCCTATAGCCAAGAGGCTGTAGGTACCTGTCCTGCCGGTGTTTGGTGGCCAGAGCCCTGTGGAGTTCTTCAATGACTCTGCTGGGAGGTAAAGGCAGGTGGACGGCAGCCAGGTGAGGGGAACCGGTTGGTGTTGTTACCTGTCCTCTGACATGGGGATCTGAACTTTTCTGGCCAGAGGGATGGAAAAGGGCAGCTTGTCCTGAGATTTGGGAGGAACCAACAATGACATAATTCTTCAGGATGGTAGAAGGAGGAGATTTCATGGCAGGGTCATCTATTTCACTTCCTGCTGTCAAAACACAAGAGGGTAAGAGGTTGTGCAATGTTTCTTATTTTTTGGCACACAGAGTTTGCACTGAAATTAATTTGTTGTGTTGAACAGGTGAAATGGTCGTGTTTGTTCCAGCTAGGAGGTAACTGGTTAAGCTGAGTAACTCTCCCAATTCAAAAGGCTCATACTACACAGATCCAAATCTTTCATGTAGCAAAACAGATGTCTCCCCCATTTCCTGTCTTTCCCACATTATCAGATTCTCCCTTTCCTCAGCCCACCGCTGAATTCTTGAGTGCCAGCACTGTTCCTCCTAATCACCAATGGCTTTGTGCTGCAGTAGGTTCTCAATCTAGCACTTTCACTGCTGGACTCTGGCAAGACTGTATTAAAATTTATGCACTGTGGTTCTCAGTCAGGACAAAATGTACCAGTGTCTATTATCTGTTCCTCTGATTGCTGCACATCTTGGACTGCTGGCTTTCACATGCCAGTTGAGGAAATGCCAAAATCACTATCATATGAGGATAATGTTTGCATAACAAACTTGGCAAATAAAATCTGAAGGAAAGATGTGGTATTGAGCACTAAGATGAAAAAGGAAAAGTGGGGCAATCTAATTTTTTTTACCCCCATACTCATATATTTTTTATGCAATCTGAGCATTTTATTGGAACCTAGACTTTGATATATACATTTCTCTAGCACCCGAGTCCAAAACACAGTTAACATTTCCCTGGTTGTAAATTAGGTAGTTTCACACTCTTAAGATAAGTGAACATCTGGCCTGAAAAAGATGCTGATTAGTTTTCCTGTTGTGCAGTTCTCTTCCCCTTTCCCCTACATCTCCAGCCAAAGCCTCTGGCACACAGTGTTGTTTGCACCAGCAGCTCAGTCTGGGTGTAAAAAGGCACTGCGGGTGCTTCATACAAGAGTATTTCTTTTCTCTTGTTGCCACCTGGTGTTTAAAACAGGAATTTAAACTGACCCAGCTTGAACAGCTGTTGTGCAAACTTGATTTCACAGCTAATTTTTGCTTTTTTCACTTATTTTTGAGATAAATCCTTCAGTTTATAGCAGAGAAAAACTTCTGCTCAGGCCAGGACTATCCTGAAATACCCGTGTAAAATGTCTTGGTTCCTATTTAGCAGGAAAAATTACTTACTAGAAAACTGACATACAAATGTAGGTTTGAGTATTAACTTCAGTTTTTAAATATTTCCTCTCAGACCCAGCATCCTACGTAATGATTACTAACTACATGCCTTTTCCTAAGTTCGCTACTGGAAATCTGGTCCAGCTCCATGAGGGCAGTGCTGCAAACAGAGCAAGTCATGGAAGCTGAGCAGCAGAATTACTGAGGACAACAACAAAAGCACAAGTAGGAAGAAGAACTCTTGTAGCCATAGCCAGAATCGAATATTTGAGAATGACAACACTAAGCCTGTCTCTGTTTCACGTCTGTGGGGTGAGGAAGAGAGCATCCTTCAATGAGAAGAGTTGCATCCACAATAAAATCTTTTCCCTTATGCTAAGCAAGGTCTAACTTTTTTTTTTGCCCTTATATTCAAAAGGAATTTTTGCACATTTCTCTCCCTCCAACCCAAGCCCAAATCGATGGCCAGAGCTTCATTCATCTCTCTGTGCATCCAGAAGGCACTGGACAAGCTAACCCAAAAGTCACCCTGTTTAAAATCTGAAGTGTCTGAAAGCACAAGGGCATTTCTTCAAGAGTCTTGATGCCCAATGTATAGTGCTGGCAATGAGCCACCTTCCCACCCCAGAGTTTCCAGAGTATCAGGATGGCTGCTGTAGCCAGAAGACAGCCAGCCTCTGCTGAACAAATATGGGTTTCGGCACTCAAGGGGATTTTGTTTATATGCTACTGTGAAGATGCACAGAGGACATTTATGGTCAATCATTGCCCGTTGCGTCATGGCCTGAGAGGATGAAAAAGAAACCCAAAACAAAAAAAACCTCAACCATAAGTCAGTTTATGCTGCTGCACAGTGAGAGTGGCCATGTTTTCTCAGAGCAAGAACCCTGGGTTCAGCTCAACCCTGAAACAGGATGGGAGGAGACTTTACTTTATCTTTATACTGGCTTATTCCTGGAACAGGTCAAAGACCTCATTACATCTTGAGCCAGTATTGAGAATTTCCTTAGATCACACCTTATTTGTCCTGATGACAGCTGCTCAGTGAATAATCTTGCAAAGTGATGTCTTGGCACCTTGCCCTTTTCCCCCTCTGTGATTAATTGGTGCTTGGCATATTTCCTACTCCTCTAACAGCATCTCTGACATTGTTAAGGGGGCAAAAACTAAACACAAAAGAGCTTTTCAACCTCAGCCTGTTTACATTGCAAGGTGGAAGGGACAGGCTAGAGCCTGCCCCACAGCACAGAACATTGAAGTGATCTGAACAGCAGCTCCAAAGGAGCATTCTGATATCATTTTGAATCCAGCTGCCACTTAAGGTCTGACAGCTTTTAAGCATGGAAAAAATATGGATATTTTCCATGAGTAAACAAATACTTGTAATTTTCCTCAAAAAAGACCTAATCCCTGATATTTTCTATGAACCCTAGTGGTCAGATCACAATGACCTTCTGATCTTTTATTTCCTGGTGACTTTGAAAACCCTATTATTGTTTGTTTGTACTGTATTTGTATTGTTTGAAAAACCCTATTTATTGTGCCAGTACATGAGTGTGGATGCAAATCAGGGCTGAGATAATGGCTGTCATTTTTAAGTCTAAATATCTAAGAGGTCTGGCATTTTGATGTAAGGACTTGATTATAATTGCAATAAGGCCCTTTTAACTGCTTTTACCATATGTAGGGACCCTAAAATTGGAACAAACTAAAATCATACTCATTTTAACACCCTTTCTGCAGTGCCAGAATGTTGGAAAATGTAACAACATTGGCAATACATTAGAAAATCAGGCCCAGAGGGGTTGCTCTTGAAACATTCCATGAAGTCTGGCATGGAGGATTGCTTTGTGGGACCCAGGTGTATCACTTAGGTGTGTTCTGTGTAACTAGACCAGATTTCATAGCTCAAGTTTAGACCTACCCTGGAGAGCAAACCCTTCAGACAGAAACCTCTACAGAACCTATTGACTTGAACTTGATTTTGGCTGTTGTACTGTTATCCAGCGGGAGTCTAGGTAATGAAAACATTTAAACCTTCCTTGTGGTTTATGGCATATCAATATGAGCATCTGATTCAGCAGATGTTTGCAGTTGATTTGATTTGGTTTACATGTGTTTAGTGCAATAGACTCGCAACAAATAATCCCCCGAGAGATTTAGATAAATATGTGAAGTACAAAGATCAGTGCGTTATTATCAGGCAACTGGACCGCTCAGTTCATGGAAATCATTAGTGCTCTGTTCACTCGATAGAAGTAGCTTGATTCACAGCAACTTGTGGCAATAGGCTTAAAAAAGGATGTGAGCAAAAAATGATACACTGTGCTGTGTAGGTGAACAGCACAGAAGGGATGGGAAAGTCTTTATTGACCAGTAATGACTGACCTGTTCCGCTTTTTGTGATTTTGGAGATTGCCTTCGGCAGTGGCGCTGGGAGCAGCGGAGGGCTGGGAAGCTGTGCTGGGTTTCTTTCCATCTGTTTCTGGGGGGAATCTGTGGATTCAGATACAAGTAAGGCTTGTGGACTGTCTTCAGATGCTGGCAGGCTGGCATCTTCTAATTCTTCTGTGGGTGCTGAAGGTTTCTTGGCTAGTAGGAAGATGAGTAAAATTAATGGAACATGAAGTTAATAATGATAGGCTGGGGGCCAATGCCAGGAACAGTCAGAAAAACAGAACACATGGCACACAGATAGAAACAATTCTCTTCCATAGTGAAAACAACTATTGTGTGAAATAGCCAACCAGCCAAGGCAGGTGAAGAATAAAATGGATGAAGATATTGAAGAAACATTAGTTTTGATGTTACTGAGAAAACTGCTGAGCTTCCCTTACTTCCCTAAAGACTTTTTCCCTTTCCTTATTTTTGTTTTTGTTAATAATGAAGACAGCAAGGCAAAGCAAGTTTTGAGAACTGCGATGAATATTCTCACAGCATGCAGCGGCAGTGGCACAGTTACTGAGTGAGTACTCTTCTATGCTATGAAAACACAGCCAAAGGGCAAAGAGTATCAAACTGGAAATACTACATGAAAGCTGACTTTCCAATTGTTTATAGTACACGTTTATTTTCACAGTTTAACTTTTGTCTTATTTAATACATGACTTCAGCTTGCATCCTAAGTCTCCTCTTACTGTACCTGACTCCAGAACAGTTGAGTCTTTCCTGAGGTTACAGCTAATAACCAAGAAAAGCCATGAAAAATATTTGCCGTTGGATCTCAGCAGCTAGTGAGGAACAGAGAATTGGTGAAGTACTTAAGAAAAACTTGAATCACCAAAGAAATGGTGAAGCAGTGGCTCATTTCAGGATTGTCTCCTAAAAGATGGTGTCCTGGGTTCAGCAGTAGCAGTCATTTTTCTCTTTCTTAGTAGCTGGTGCAGTGCTGTGTTTTTTGACTTTCGGCCTGGGAACA
>JANHGB010050140.1:0-29043 GCA_026283785.1 Coracopsis vasa | reverse complement strand
TTGTATTCTCTTCCCTTGTTATTTCCCTTATCATTATTATTATTGGTGGTAGCAGCAGTGATTTGTGTTATATCCTTAGTTACTGGACTGCTCTTATCTCAACCCGTGGGAGTTACATTCTTTAGATTTTTCTCCCCATCCCTCGGGGAGTGGGGGGAGGAAGGGGGAGGGGGGAGAGAGTGAGCTGCGTGGTTTTCTGAATGACAGGCTGGGCTTAAACCACGACAGATGGTAAAAGCACTTAGCTCTTAAAGTTAGTGCAAGCTGAGTCACTGAGCAGTTCATCAAATTGACCTGGCTGTGATGAGGGCACACGGGAACAGACTCAGAAAGGCATGAAGCTGAAGCAGGACTTAGGTGGGATTTCAGTGATGAAGTTCAGAATTAGCATCCTTGAATTCTGCTCAAATATCATCTGATTCTGGTGATACTTAACTCACACAGTTCCTCACTATTTGACTTTCCTACTCTGTTACACATCCTGATCTCTGCCTTGTCATACCCACAGAGATTCTGGGTGCTGACTCTGATCCAGGACCCCAGCCATGGCCAGGCTTTCCCCAGACTGCGTTTCTTAAGCAACAGGCTCAGTAACAGCCATGAGGTTTATTTTTCCTACCCTAGCAGGTGAAGCACCTTTCCAAATGCGGAGATCAGTGTTTAAGCCTCTCCTCAGCACAGAATCATAGGATACTTTGGTTTGGAAGGAATCTTTAAAGGTCATTTAGTCAACTCCCTCTGCAATGAGGAGGGACATCTTCAACTAGACCAGATTGCTCAAAGCCCTGTCCAGTTTGACCTGGAATGTTGCCAGGGATGGGCCATTGACCATCTCTCTGGGCAACCTGTGCCAGTGTTTCACCCTCATTGTAAAAAATTTCTACCTTATACCCAGTCTGTATCTCCCCTCTTCTAGTTTAAAACCAATAACCCTCGTCCTATCACAACAGGCCCTGCTAAAAAGTTCGTCTCCATCTTTCTTATAAGCTCCTTTAAGTACTCTAAAGGTTTCTCCGGAGCCTTCTCTTTTCCAGGCTGAACAAGCCCAACTCTCTCAGCCTGTCTCCACAGCAGAGGTGCTCCAGCCCGTGCAGCACTTTCGTGGTTCCTCTGGAACCACTCCAACAGGTCCACAACTTTCCTGTGCTGAGGATTCTAGGGCTGGACACAGCACTCCAGGTAGGGTCTCATCAGAGCAGAGCGTGACAGTGGTCCATACTGCTTGGGCTGAATAAACGGCAAATACCAGTCCTCCTAGCATTCTGGATTATCCAGACAAAGCACCTTTCCTTCAAAACATTTTAGGGCATCTCCTAAAAATTCACAGCAGTGGGCACCCACAACTGCCATGTCACAAAGTTTTTCTTGGCTCAGTTTTATGTCTTGTTTGGAATATAAACTCTCTCTATTAATGAACATTCAGCATCCTCATGTTCAGAGTGCATGGGGAGGCACCAGAGCAGTTAGGCAGTTGGAAACAATAGCACTGCAAGATAATAGCATTTAATTTGTTGACAAACAGATTAATGAGTGTGCCTAGAAGAGGAGGAATGAGTATCATTCAAAAAAGACATGAAAGTAGAATAAATATGCATTGTTACCAGGAATTCTTACGAAATTTGGCTTGACAGGAAAGCTGACATAAGTGGTATATGCCTGAATTATAGAAAGAAGTAATTTTCTTTTAAATATACTTCTAGCAAAATGCTTTGTTCCAGGCTGACAACACTTTGTATTTTGTGCCTATTGCATAGAAGACAAAATGTGGAATAGAGGAAGAGAAAAATAAACTCACTAATAGGTTACATTACAGAAAGATCAAGAGCTTCAGTAGACATTAGTAGCTTGATAGGAAAATTAGTCAGATTGGAGTGCATTCCCCTGAGTGGAGCAATACTTTCTTCTAGCAGTAGCTTCCCTGAAATCAGTGACATAAAGTGCTGTTCAGCATGGATGTGGAGGAGCATCTGTATTGGGACCTTTCCTATAGAGAAGGTGGATCCGAAGCACACTCTGCCTCAGTCAAACAGATCTTTTTGATTCTGAACTCAATCCTGTTCTGAGAATGTATCATAAAACCAAACTGGAGTTGTGCACTCTTGTGCAAGGAATGTCCACTTTACATTCCCTGCAAAGAATGGTTTCCTTCTGGTTTTTTTTCTGTGGTTGTTTCTGGTAACAACAGCACATTTGGCTCGGTCTGGAGGCAGACCTAAGTCTTGAGTACACAAACCTATTAATAGATTTCATACTGCAGAGAGAATATTATCCTGCTGAAAATATTCCAAGTGCTCGGCATAGACTCCTTGCTGGAGTAGCTAATTATTCATGGAGTGCCACTTGTCAAAATGCCATCTCACTGCTAGGTAGAAACCCTCCCCTTGGGACTACTCCCAAGCCCTTTGGCTAAGTTAGGTGGGAAAAACTGCCCTCTTTCTGCCTAGGCTGTTTTTTTCTGTGTATTAACCAAACATGAAGTCTACAAATATTTCCTTGTTTTTCCTCCTCTTCCCCTCCCTGACCTTCATCCCACATCTTCAGGATGAAGTACGACATATTGGGTATGCAGCAAATAAATTCTTTTTTTTTCTAGCTGGTCAAATATTCATATGAATTTGTGAAAAGACACCTCCTGCACTGTTCCTGGACTGAGCCCAAGGACAAATGTTATGAAAGGCTCAACAGCATAATAAACTTAGCAATAGACTCTGAATGGGTTTTGCCTCAATTTTTAGGGTGATGCAAAACCAAACACAGCCATAGAGTTTAAAGAGAAAGAAAACAGCATTAAGGGCATGTATTAATAGAGGCTGTCTATGCCTGATTATCTATTTTGTTGCTCTATTTTAAAAGGCAAAAAAGAAGATAAGTCTTTAGAAGCCCACGTACTGTGCTTTGGGATATTTCATGATGAAATTACACCTGTAGTTGAAATGAAGAAGGTGATGGGTGACGGAATGGTGGTGTTAAGCTTACAAAAAAAAAAATCCTTGTGATGGGCAAACATGAGGAGAGGTACTTTAGGGGAAACAGAAGAGTTTTTGTTGTCAAAGCAATTCAGAGTGGAGTGGAGCTACAAATGGACCAGAAGAGCAATATTATATAAAAGCAAAAAGGAACAAAATTGCATGAGTCATGGGGATAGAAGGGACAGGAGGAAAAGGAAGTAGGAAAGGATAATGCAAAGAAATGGAAAATGCTTCAAAAAATGGTTTCCCTTCTGAGCAGCTGAAGCTGACTGAGGGTGTAAGCAGGCAGCATTGCTCAGCAAACCACAGCAGGTAGGGGTGGGCTTGGTGAAAGCAAAGGGACCTCAAAGAAATCAGGGCATGGGGGAGTGGGTTGGAGAAGAAAAGGCAACCAGGGCAGATGGAAACAGTGTAAAGATTGATCAGAGGGCAGGAAGATCTATAATCACAACATGGCACTCCTCACAAACTAGGATCAAATGTTACCTCTGCAGCTTTGCATTGCTTGATTGTCAGGAAGTGAATAGAAACCCTTCAGCTGCTGGATGACACCTGGCTATTCTGGTCCTAAGGAACTGCTGGCATGGATGAGCTCTGCTGGAGCACAGTTGCATGAAAGGAGCTTTGGTTAGCTTACCTGTGCTCCTGGTATTGAGCTTCACTGCTGTTCGCAGCATGTTGTAGACAGGGCGATGGTATGGACAGCGTGAGCTGTGTATTGACATTGTGCTCATAACACAGGACAAATCGTTTCAGGATTGGCACAAAAGTTTAAGAAATGTTTTTGAGAAGCTTGTTTCATCTTCTCAGCAGTCACTGCTAATACCAAAGGGGCACCATGCCAAGACTGGATTGTCTCATAATCAAACTAATCCCATTATGCCAGGCTTTGTGTGGTCCCTCAGTTTGGTAGCAGTCTCAAATCACTAGTTTTAAGTACTGATTGATAACCTTGTATGGGCTGAGCTGAACCAGGTGCTCTGAGCCTTCAATGCACTAATGTATTTGACTCCTCATAAAGCAACTTAGCAGAGCTATTTTTAAAATACTTTATAGCGTTTTGAAATCATTTTATATCCAATACCTGCATCTTCTTTCAGCTCATCCAAATGCAGCTCCTCACCAAATGAGGGCACAGCCGTCGTGGCTGCTGCTGTACCGTCTTGCTGCACCTCTTCAGAGGCAAGTGCCTGGCATGCAGGAGCTGGAGGGTCACTCTGTGTTGCTCTCGTGGCATCATCACCAGTGCAGGCTTTGCCTTCAGTATCTAAAACACAAAATAACTTAATTGTAACTAAACCATGAGCAGTGAAAGCTGAAACTCCCTGTTATCCACTTGTGAAGAGTGAGTCTCAAAGCTGCTAGTGCTCAGGCGATTGAGATTTGTCTTAGAGCAGCACCTGATCTCTAACAGTGTTAATAACACCTGTAATGCAAAACTTGTGGAGACCAGCCATCTGGATGCTAATATCCACACAGTTTTCTCAACAGGACACCTTTTTCTGTGGGCATCCAGTAGCCTGAGCAACTGGCCTCTGTGCTCTGGAAGCACCTGCTACTTGGAAGATGAGCACGAGCATGGTGAACCAGAGGTCTCTGGGAAAAGGAAATTACTCGCATAAGCAGATCTCATGATGCAGTGTGTTCCCAGGTTGGTCTGACGTGTCTGAGTGGTGTCAGGCTCTGTGCATGACACGCTGCCATCCAGCTGCCCCCAGCAGTAATGCTGCAGCCTCACCAGAGACAACGCTGCTAGTATACCCTACCAAGCTGTAGGTTTTGAACACAGTTTTAGTTACCCAGTTCTGAAAAGCATGTCCTGTGTGATTGAGCTGATCAGAAATTCAAATCCTTTCTCGTGTAGACCTAGAAACTGCTCCCTTTGCTTACTCTGAAAGATTTTTGTGCCAGTGATCCCTGCAGCTGTACGCATCTTGATGACTGAAGCTTTTCTAGTATTCTATTCAGGCAAGAGTCCTCAGAATACAAACTATCCTTTAATTCATGACTCTCTCAGAATTTGCAAGATCTACATCACTGCTGCAAACCAAAGCAAGCAATTACTTCCCACTGTAGCCAGGCTCCGTGCTGATGGACATGTCTGTTTTCCACCCCTGACCTCCTCACTTGTGTTTTTCAGCCCTAGACACTCCCTTCTGGAAGCTCATGACAGGGCTTATGTTTTCTTGCAATGATATCATGACAAGTTTCTTAAACATTGATTTAAAATAGCTAGCATTCATAGCTACCCCTTTTAAATACTACTTGGACAATCTGCAGGGTAATTTATTGGGCTTTTGGGTAAGGGTATCAGATTTTGGCCCAGAGATGCTGCGGAAGGGCTGCAGTATTTTTGTACACTGAGCTCACTCAGTCTGCCTCATAATCACGTTTGGTGAAAAGTTACTGTTCTTAAAATAGTCCTTGCAGTAGCACAGTTGCTATGATACAGGGAAGGGGAGGGGGAAAAAGTTCATTGCCTACATTTCAGCTCATTGTGAAGGCAGCCTATACATAATCATGGGTGCATTAACAGCTGCCTGCACTATTTGACAGGCAGCCCTTATCTCTCGGCTATGTCTGACCAGTTTAATGCTCACAATGAGGAGAAATACTGGGGGAAGCACCCTAAATATTTTCAAGGTAACTCTACTTTGCACGTTGCCCACATTCTCGGAAGGGCAAGCTGCTGGCAGCAGTGCCACAGCAAAACTGCAGTCTGAGACACAAGTTCCTTCAGATCCCAGCCAATGGAAAGTTGTCATGACTAATGAAGTAATAACAGGCAAAACCAGGCCTTGTTCAAGAATTTCTATTGAGGAGCATCTGGGACTCACAACAGTGATGTTGCTGCTCAGAAATGATCAGTTTCTACTTGGATCAAAGTGGGTGTGCTTCTTTGATTGGCAGTGAGTCCCAGCACTCTATTTTAGAGTTTGCCTGGGGACAGGAGAAAGCACAGACCTTAGATCCACTGGTAAGGAAAGTAGCAGCATCATCAAAGTATTATAAAGTAATCAGAATAAATAGAGCTGTAATTTTATTGGGAATGAATCCCATGATATGCCAAACCCTGCAGCCTGTAACCTCTTAGAGTGCAAGTTGCCCCCCTAGAGTGAAGCTGTATTTCAGGTTCAGGAGTTTTCAAAGGGGCAGGTTGGCATTTGCCCCATGTGAGCAGAGCTGGTCCCTCCCTGTATGGGCATACATATGTATATATGCCCTGTATGGGCAGCCAGGCTTTGGGGTTGTGTGAGGAGAAAGGGTGACGTGACCTGTCCAGATGATTCATCACCAAAGCAAGGACGCTGCAGTTTCACCCTGGCTGCTGGCAGATTGGTGCAGAGTCTGCACTAACTTTCTGGTTTGCTCTGAGCCAAATGATCCAGCTCAAAATGCTGCTTGACAGACCCTGTGCTATGAAATGGAGTGTGACCCAGCTGTTGTAAATGCATGAAGCTGCTCTGGAGGTTTCTTGAACTACAGCTGCATCACAGTTTTTGGACTATGTATAAAAGTCAGCAGGAATCAGGTGCTCGGAAGTGGAATAGACCCTGGTGAAACAGAGGGATTTTAGGATTTTACTGTAGTCTTTTAGCACAGTAGTGCTGCTTTGACAGTTGCAACTTACTGCAAAATGAGGATTTAGCCTTGAAACTGCTGTCACATAACTCAGTCCAAGTAGGGCACTAATCACTAAGAATTATGTGGGTCAATTTTTTATTCCAGTTAATATGCTGCTTCTACTAATAATATAATAAAATAACCCTGGAGATTCACTACACTCTGTAAAGAAAAATAACTTGCAGGTGGCTACAGTGTCCTTCAGCTGGCTGTTGGCCATTCTTTTCTTTCTAGGCAGCAGGGTGGTACTCAAAGGTTTGATGTTTATAGGAGCTCTATGCAACTTTATTGCAGGCAGATAAAGCAGTCTGTTTGCAAATGCCTTTTTTAAAGGCACAGCTTGTCATCACTCCTCACTGGACTGTATGTATTTATTTAAACTATTTAAATTTTATTAAAATGATCCTGCAATTTAGGATCATCTGTTTTCCTCCCAGATCTTTAGGCAGCAAGAGACTTATTGATTCAGTATTATTGACTTTTAATGTGCTCTATGGAGTTTTATTTTAGCGTTCTTTCCTTCAGATTAATGGAATATGGGGAACTTGCATACCTCTAGCAGAAATGGGGTGTATTTTTCTATCCAATAGTGCTGAAATGCTAATAAGGTAAACAGTTATCTAGAAATATGAGAGACACAAAGAGTTCAATGGACAGGAGTTAAAAATGAGCTTTCTAAAAACTTCCATTTTAGAGTAAGATGATGGTTTAATAATTATTTTTTTTATTTGAACATAAACCTAATATTAAAATATCTCTAATAAACCAATATAAAATTTCCTTTATGACAATGAAAAAAAATCCTGTTTCAAATGCTCTTTTACTGACGCTTCAGTTGCTCGGTTACACTCCAGCATAGCATCACTGAGTATTGTCCCACAGGCTATTTATAGTCATGGCATTTGTTTCATACAAAGAAACTCAATTATTAGTTTCAAAGAACATAATTTCTATCTATCGGATTGGTCAAACTCACAAGGCCAGTCTTCCTTCATGACTGTACTTTCCACTATGAAGTTTTCAAAATAAAGTGGAATTTCTACTGTATTTCTCTGTTTAGGTGGAAATGGCAATCAGGATGTTGTCCATAGCACTGGCAGCTCACTTGATCTTGCAGAATCCAGATCTCTGCCTCTCTTGAGCATCTGTCAGGGCTGTGGAGTATAAGGAACCACAGCCCTTTGTGCCTGTTTCTGACACTTTATTGTCTTTCATTCAGTGACTTCTGCTCAAACTGGTTTGTACTCAGGAAAGCTTTAAAATGACACTTTGAAATGCTTCCATGTGAATGAAAACCAGGCAGAATGGTAATATGTTCTGTCACAAACTTGGTTTACCAGAAAGACAGCTGAAAACATCAGATTAGTATCATTTTGTGAGATTAGGATTCATGAGTTGTACATGTTAGCTGAATGCATCTGTACATTTAAGTTTATATTTATACCAGCTTTAGCTGACTTTCTGGCAGTAGGATTTAGCTTAAAATACATATCAGCTCAGCTTGCAACATGTATAAATCAGGCAAAGACGAAGTTGCATCCAAGATGATAAACCATCAAAAGTTAAACTAAATGGATTGATTGCAGCAGGGAGGAATTGGAAGATAGACATGCTTAACTCAGACACTAAACGCTCCTCTCTGTTCGGATTGAAGGTTTTCCTTTTGCAACTATGTGTTTCCTGAAAAAGACTCCAATAAAAAAGATGAAGAAGTTTACTTACCTTGTTCCATCATCTCCAGAAGACCTTTCTTAATGAGCTCATCCCGACCTTGTCGTGCTGTCATCTTCTTCTCCAGCACTGCACAAAGTAGTAGCGTAACACAGCACCAGTTAACAACAGAGTACTCATATAATGTAGTGAGAAAGATGCAATGTGGAAAAAATTCCCTCTCATCTCGACTACTGTGTGCTTGGAAAAAAGAGTAAGGATTTTGTTTTGGGGAGCATGGACTGATCAGCCTGTTTGTGCCTTTTCCTTTGTTAAAACAGTTGGAAAATCGCACACATGTAGAGCTGAGATTTGTGATCTAACCCACTGTCTAATCACACTGAGTGAAAAGTAATGGGGATATTAGAGCCTTCATGCTGCTTAATATGGCACGTTGGAGCTGCATCAGGAAGCAACGTCCTTTACCCTGACACTCCATGGGATATTGGGGCAAGTGGAGGGAATTGCACCATCCTACCTTAGGAAAAGGCAATGAGTTTGTTTCCTTCCTGATCTCCTGGGACATCCCTGGAGACTAGTGAGAAGATGCAGTGCTGTGTGCTGGGCTCCTTCAATGCATAGACAGCTGCTTGAGGGAAGGTATTTTACATGCTGTAGCTCTCTCCTGTCACTTTGCATGATGTTACTGTGACCTATATACTCTTCTTACCTCAAATAAAAGGGGTGATGATACTTAGGGCCATAAATGTAGCCTATTTTATTGAAAGGACAGCCCATGAAAAGCAGCTTGTATTGAGGCTTGGGCTTCACTCTTGTATTTTGACCTTTTCTTCTAAATGTACTGTATCATATTATAGAGGAAGTCAGCCTATATGGACTCTTTCTAGCCTTAAGAATTATTAATCTGTAACATGCTGAAATCTGTGAATTAGTCTTAGATTAAGTCACTATTAACACTCCCTATGTAAGCAAATCTCACACAAGCTAGGCTTTGTTGTATGCAGCATCACTCTCCTGTTCTCATCCTACCTGCAGATGTCTGCTTTAGCTTCTCGTTTTTCTTTTTCCGCCACTTCCATGGTTTGAAGATCCTGCCCAGTGTTGCCAGCTTGCTGTTCCTCCTCACTGGTGGAGTTCGAATCCCTGAGACCAAGTAGTCAGAACGCACTGCAGGGGACTGCTCCATCTCATCTGAGAGGGGAAGAGAGGAAAGCCAGCTGTTAGACAAAAAACTTCAGCAGAGACTTCAAAAGGGGAGGCAAATGGAGGCTCACCAGCTACCAAGCATTCAGTCTAGTCACCGAGATAAGCAATGCAAGAGTCTGAAAGTCTCTGCATTGCTGGAGCCAGTGGCCAGGCTGAGAGGTGTTCAACATCACTGTGCCAGCCCGGTGCTTCCTACCATCTGCTCTCTTGACTCAGCCCTTGCACAGTACCTGTTTGGATGCCAAATATTTCAGTATCATCTCCACTGCTGCCATCCCCCATGGATTAATCAGGCCCACAGAGAAGAGGATGTGCTGAATTTGCACACCCTATGCTTTATTCCATCACTTTCCTACTTTTGCCCATGCCTGGCACTCTCCCTCCCAAGGGCTGTGTGTAACTGCATTACAGCTTTCTGAAACATGGAAAGCTGAGATCTCCCAACAGCTTTCATAGAAGCAGTAGAAATTTAACACATCTGTAAATCAGGCCCATGTGGCTCCAGTTAATCACGTAAATGTAATGTTCATTTAGAAAAATTGAGACCTTTCTGCAAAGCTGAGAGCAAGTGTGAGAAAGCTCAGGTCCCTTCTGGATTCCCAGCTTCCAGTTCTGCTCTCAGGCCACAGGATATTGCTGCCTTTTAAATGGACTTTATTCACATAAGTTAACACAGAGCACACTGACTGGTGTGAGCTCATGCAAATCTTTTACATAAGAATGGTCTGTTTGGTACATGGCACGTAAGTAAAATCTTAGAACTGTTGTGAAAATGTGTTCCTTGAGGAAGCTAAAGGGAAAATTCTTTCCCTTTTTTTCCAGCCAACCCACAGGAATTCAGAAATAATGCTGCAACTTGAAAAGCAATTTAGATGTTCTAATATTTTGTCTTGAAAACACACTATAAGTTTTTCTTGCACAAAACAATACATAGTGACTATTCACAGTTGTGTGCTAGCCAGTACCATGAAAGAAAGTAGCACAGTTCCATAAATGGGGTTATTGATGTCTCTACCAAGATTTGTATTTGAGCAGCACAGTGATTGTTACAAGAGAAGCTGCCATCAGGCATCAGACATGCTACATGAATAAAATCTCAATGGCAATTTGTGGTTTTTTTTCCACAATCAGTTACGACTTAAATGAGCAAAGTGGAGCTATGTACATGTACATTCCCAAGTAATTTCTCACTGGAACAACAACATATATCACAAATTGCTGTATGATTGCAAGATAAAAACTGTATGACATCTTCTAGGCTTTGTTTTTAAGTGATCAGGGTGAAAATGCTTAAATTGCAGCATGGAGGTGGGAATTTCCAAGTAAACAGGAAACAATTTTTGGAAGATTATTAAACACAGCAGGGGAATGAAAACATTCCTCCTCTTCCATTTAATTTTGAAAATGCTGATAATAGAGATGAATCATTCAGTGGAGACAAACTAAATACTTGGCCACATGAACCGTCAGAACAGAGAAATACTGTACCAATTCCTTCCCTGCACTGTGCCTGCCCAGTAAATTTCTCTTTCAATGTACTGAATTTAGAGCATCATTTGTCTCATTCATAGAGTTTATCCCTGGGTTTACTTTCAAAAAGATTTAAAGTGTATGTAAAAATAAGTTTTGCCTTTAAAAGAATAGTGTCCACCCAAGGTGATATTTATGATTTATGGTTTGGAGGTCAATATAGAGAGCAGAAACGAGCAATGAGCCTAGCACAGAAGAAGGGCAGTAGCCTACAGACCACAGCTGGAGTGTCAAGATATCACACTCTTTTCCTAACTGCTTATTCAGAAATGAGAAGTATTGCAGAAACAAGCTTTGAAGAAATAGAGCTACTCTTGATTGCCAGAGATGGCAATAAGAATGGAAAATAGCAGAGTAGATCTGCTATTAATTTGCCATTATGATTACTTTAAAGCTGTAATAGAAGCCTCAGAAAATAGCATTTGGTCATTTCTTGTGACATCCTTTGAATGGGAATGGAAATGTTCACAAAATTAGCTTGTCTCAAAAGAGCTGTAGATCAGACTGTAAATCAGACCCTTGTCCCTGGAAGCTACAGTGGAGTAGGACAGTCTCAGCTCACCCATCCCAGTCCTTGCTGTGAGGCTGCACTGGTGCTCAAACACTTCCTACCATTCCAGGAATTTCTCAAGTGTGTAAGTGAAGATTAAGTAAGAAGCTGATTTAAAGCAGTACCTTGGCAATTTACTGTTCCTACTGCATTTCATTCAGGATGTAGGTGTCTGCAAAATGGTTTAGACATCATCCACACGTTTTGTTTAACACTGGTGGCATGAGATCATTTTATCTTTTTGGCCAGATAGCAGGGGATGTAGACAGAACCAGGAAGCCATTCAATCCCAAACCTGTGTGACTCTAGCACTTTATTAGCACAGATATTCCCCTAAGAAAGAGAATGTGGAGATACTGAAAAGGCACTAAGAATTACCTAAGTGCCCTGAAGTGATCAGTGCTTCTGTAGTTTCTACCAGCCCTGCCAACTGGGTTTCTTCCATCCCCTTCTGCCCTCTCAGTTGTGGAAATGTAAGGATTTTATGTCTTAGACTTTGGTTACAGGTGAAATACAGATAGAAATCAAATGTCAAAGAAGGAGTAGTAGCTAAAACAAATGCTCTGGTGGAGGTTTTCTTGGGCTTTTAAACTTTATTAATGCTTCTCATATGGTACAGACAGTTCTTAAGCAAATGGTTTTATCACCTGGTATATTCTCACCATATGCAGTTCCTACACTGTGCATTTGGAGAGATGGACACAAATAAAAATAGATAGAGACTCAGTAAGACAGATGTCCTGAAGTCATAAATAACAAGGAAGTGGTCTCACTGGCAATAAGAATCACAAGAAAGCCCTTGGAGCTCCTCATTTCCAGTCAGTTCATTATCCTTTTTTCTTGGTTGTGGGTTGGCTGCTTGGGAGATAAGAAGTTGACAGCACAAAAAGCAGTTCCCACGTACAGCAATGAATACCGAAGGAGAAGGAGTGCCTAAATATCAGCCAGTTCCTGAAGCCAGGAAGCTGCCAAGACTTGCCAACCCTCCAACCACTCTGTGAAATATTCAGCACATTTTTGTAATCTGCAGTCAATATTTTAATGATGGTAACTGCTCTGTGCAACACTGCGGTTATTCTTCCCAGAGCCTGACAGCCTGGGGCCAGGCCATGCAACTACATAGACAATGTCTGCAAAATATAAACAGCCAAGAGCCAAATCAAGACTCTCCAAATCAGCAGAGAAATGAGCAGCAGCTTAACTAGCTGTGTAAATGGATAAGGAAGATGGACAGTTATTATACAGGGTCAAGTGAGCACAAGCTTAACACACAGCACAGCAACATCTCCCTACCCAAGGCAGGGAGGCCAGGCCCTGCGTGGCTGTCACTGCTGAGACAGAGTTGGTCCCATGTTGTCCCACATGGAGACAGTTGTCAGCTCTGTGGGGCTAGAGGATTTTGCTCTGACAGAAGCTTGGTGGCTGTTTATGTTGGAATTACTTTCACATCCCTGCTGTACCCAGAGGCCAAAGGCTTCAGTGCTGGAGCTCCAGATCCAAACCAAACTCGTTATCTATCACACAGTTGTCAGCTGCTCTGTGTGTGTCAAAGGGGTGGAAATTAATGTGGCTGTGCCCCTGCTGAAGATGCTGGGCAAGAGCTTCTTACAGCTAGTGGGGTAACTTCTAGAGCTCCTAAAAATGGTCAACAGTGTGAATGGTTTGATGTCTGAGACATCCCAAACTAGATAAGGGGAGAGATTCTGACCGGGTGGATATTGCTCTGCAGTACTGCTCTGAGCTGTAGAATAAACCAGGCAACAAAGAAGAAGGAAACAAACCACAATATTCATTACATTTGGCTGCAGGGTATGACCGCTCAGAAAGTCTAGGCATCTGCAGCTCTTGTTTACATCAGGAGCAATTGTGGTGATCAGTGTTTCTGAAAAATGCCCCATCGCTTCTTTAGAATACTGTGGTGACATAAATAGACTTCCTGTTAGTGCCTGCTCTGTAGGAACTGTGCATGGATTGTGAAGTTTTTCTGCACACAGAAGCTCTTCCGTATACAGATGTCAAATTCTGACTGTTTTGTCCAGCTCCCCCCAAGGAGTGGGGCAGGTTTGCTGTGAAGTTTGTGTCCTGGATGTGTGATGGAAGAGTGCCATATGCCTGCACGTAGCCTTCATTTGTACAGCAGATGGTCTTGGTGCTGAGGTGACCATGTCTGAGTGATCACAATTTGTGAACTTGAGCATTGGGTTCAGTCAGTTGGGTCTCTTTTCTTGGGTTGTTCATGATGACCAAGAGGCTTGATGCTTCAGTTACTGACTATAGCAACAGCAGGCTGCACTCTGTAGGCTGACGTATGGCAGTTGGGAACATCAGCTATGCAGAGTCGAGTTATACTGACCTTGCCATGGAGGGAGGCTTTAAGAGATTTGGGATACCCTTGTGTGAATACACGAATTGCAGCAAGGAGTTTATGGGAAGATGAAAGATGCTGAATTTTAATGTGCTGGGGATTTTGGTAACTTAAATTCACCGTAATAGAAGTTGTGCCTTGCTCAATCCTCTCTGTACGCTGGTCGGAGAACGACCACTGAAAAATCTGCAACCTGCAGGCAGTTTAAAAATAACACAGCAGACAAGAGCTGCAGGCAAATCTGTAAGGCAGGCGTGCTCTGTTTCCTGATGAATTAGTTTGTAATGCAGCTCTGCATGTTTTCCCCTTTATTGTCATTGCGTCTGTCTGTACAACTCAGATACAGAGTTAAAAAAGAAATAAAGGTTCCTCCTGGTCCACTCCAGAGGGTATTGACAGTAAGAGGAATCAAAATGACCTTTATGGCTTTTGGGAGAGAGATGCCTTTACTATTACTAACTTTCAGGGCTGCCTACAATTATTGGCTACCTCTAACAAGGACAGTAAGGAGGATGTGACAGCAAGAGCTGAGCTTTGAAAGGGTTCATGTCTAGTACTGCTCAGTCCTGAATCATGCAAAGCCAGACGTGTGAGGTGAGCCAAGAAACAGCACTTCTCTGCAAAGGGTGCTCTATACCGATGGGGTGGTACTTATCTAGTGAGAGAAAACTGCAGAGGAAAGAAGGCAGAAAAGATTGTCTTGGATATAGAATAAGGACTACCCTGAGCTTTGGGAGGTAGAATTGGCAGCAGGAACAAAGCCCTTTTTTCCCTCTTTTAGCATCCTGAAAGAGGACAAACTGATCACAATGATTGAATCTGCAGGATAGGGGTAAATTTTTTGTGTCTAGGAGCCTTTGAGTGCTTCTGTTTTGCTCCAGAGAAGCAGAATTCAAACTCAAAAGCTTTTTTATTGCACTAGTTAGATGTTTCCTG
The DNA here is from genome assembly GCA_026283785.1 of Coracopsis vasa. Taxonomy (NCBI): domain Eukaryota; kingdom Metazoa; phylum Chordata; class Aves; order Psittaciformes; family Psittacidae; genus Coracopsis; species Coracopsis vasa. The sequence goes on along the minus strand of JANHGB010050140.1, from coordinate 14,192 downwards.
TGATGGAGCTCTTCCTTGGTTTAAAAATGTTTTCTGTCAACTGCATTTCTGCAGACATGCCGTGTTTCTTGACTCTCTTTGAAAGCAAATTGTAGTGGAATGTTCCAGTTTCAAGTTTCCATTTCAGTTTTTTGAACATACTGTTAGAAATTAGAAATTAAAATGAGAAATGAGAAAAAAAGCTCTTGATGAACTGAAATGTATTTAATTTTTGAAGGACTTTGTATTTGAAGCTGGGAATATTTCGATATTGTTTTGGGTTGGATTGGAAATATTTAGAGAGTCCTTTGTAAATCAGAAAACCTAGCTCCTAACAGTTACCTAGAGAAGGCAAGGTACCTGTAGTATGTTACTGGATGTGATCATAAACTAATTTATGTAATGTGGCATAGATTTGTGCTCTGACACATTGTATTGTTACACCAGAAAAATATTGAAACAAAATAGGGAAAATTACAGGATTGAGGTGCAAATTCAGACATTGCCTATACAAATGTTTACGTTTCGTATGGTCAACAGTGTAAGTAAAAATGGTTTGAACTCTTATCTCTCTGTTCTCAAAATTGTAACCCTTAATATCCATAATTTCCCGCCATGGATTTCATCTCACCTGATAGTTTAAACTCATAAGTAGCAGATGGACAGTGGGCCAGGTTCATCCACATGAACCGAGTCACCTTAGGGGGGAGAATCTGGCACAGTAAATTTGTGCAGACTTTGGACTCATGGAGATACATGAAGGCAGGGTGAAAACACTAAGAGAAATGGCAGAATGACAAAAGGGAATAGAGTCCTTTATGAGCACTATACCCCAAAACAACTCTAGGTTCAGCTTCCACCAAGCACAGCCTGTTCTTGAGCTGTATTACCTTTCCTTTAGCTGGGTGGTATGAATTCTGATTAGGTTTTTATACTTTCCTGCATGAAAATGCAAGTTACTGTGCTTTCCTTTGTACCTCATGTGGTCTCCAAAGTCTGAGCTTCTATTTTCACTTCATACTCAAATGTTTGCCATGTATCCTTGTTCTATAATTTCCACTGCTCTTTAGTATGTTAAATTATGATTTAACATTTTTCTTTAATTGAAGGAGAAAAAAACCCAACAACCTAAAACATAATTTGTGGGTGGCAGGAGGGGGCTGTTCTTGCTAGGAAAGTTTATTTCCATTCTGTCATGCTGAGCCTCCCTTCAAAGTATTTGGATTTTAAAACCAGCTTTAGCTGAAACGAGCAGGGAAACAGATTATACTTATCAAAAGAAAGAGAGCAGGGAAGCGGCAACTCCAGCTAAATCTCTTAGATAAAAATACTCTTTATATGCTTGAGATTTCTGATTTCTTCCAGAAAATGTTCCTTCAGGAAGCTGACATATCACCTAACAGCATTACTGTAGTATGAACCAGGGTGTAAAGAAATTAGTCGGGAACCTTTCATGCTTTTGGATCATTGTGTCAAGTCCCAACAGCACTTCCTGTGCTTTACAATGCACAGTGTGACAGTAGCAATTCATTAACAAAATAAGTTTTTCTGTGTTTGCATAAATGAGCCCACAACATGCTTTACCGTAAGGAAGAACTAAATAACAGTAAGAAAATTAGACTAATGAAGGACTGCTGTATAAGCACAGCTAATTCGGTTACCTGAGCCTGTACAATATCTTCTTTGGAGAGGAGAAACTTGATATATGCATGCTTCTCCCCCAGCGTGAGCTTGCTCAGGCAGCAGACACAGCAGCATCTCCAGAGAGTCACCAAAAATCTATCCAAATGAAGTCAAATGAGCACTGCCTCTGCAGAGGGCCAGAAGCCAGATTGTGCATCAAGCCTTGTCCCTCCTGCATCTGCAAAGGGGTTTGTACCACATGCGTGTTACAAATTCCCAGGACTGGGCACTTTCACCAAGCCTCTTGGAGAGATGCTGTTCTGCAGGACACAGGGAGGCCCAGTCCCGCAGGTATGGCTTGATTTAGGCTTTCCATGCACTCGTAGTAGTAAAGCTGTTGTCTGCACTGCAGGACCAGTGTTTCGTCACCTGCAGTTGTTTAATTAGCTGTAGCCTTGCTGCAAACCTGTTGAAAAGATGGTTTTTTATAGCTTCCTCAGGGAGTCTGCAGACTGAAACACACCCTGTGCTGTCTCCAAAAGGCACCTTCAACTCCATTTCGCTGCAGCTTATCCCTGATAGCAGTTACTTTTAGAAGGACATATAACATCCAGGGAAGTTATCAGTGTGAAAGCACGATACTTGTTGATAGGAAACTGTGCACTGCTTTTTTTCTGGGATTCATGCCCCAGAATTGATCTGTTTGGAGTTTTTTCTGTTTATGGGAGTCTATGTCTGTCAGGCATACAATCAGCTCTCACTTTATATCCAGCCCAAACTTATATGTTAGAGAAATAATCAATCCTAATGTCCTGTGCACTTTTATGCACTTGTAATTTAATGCATAATTTCCTTCTTCCCTCGAATGCACTGCAGCTCTCTACTGGTCCTCTGTCACTGTTCAACACCACTGCTGCCATAGAAAATGTTCTTTCTGCTTTGTGAAGCACAGAGCATCTGCCCTTTTTTTTCTTTTTTCCCTCCTTTATCATTCCTGCTGCTTTGCACTTTCACTTTCCTTACAGCTACTGGCAGCAATCACACATGAGTCAACAGTCTTTGGCGCATACTCCAGGCCCGCTGTCCAGAACAAGACAGAGATTCGGAAGAAAAAAATGCTTGAACAACAAAAATAGGACATAAACCAGAACAGCTACAGAGAAAGGTAGATAGAAAACAGGCACAGTGACTGAATTAGACTTTTGTCTAAAGGTCATGTATCCAATTTGGCTCCTTGTAAAACTGCTATAAAGCTGCCATTGATGTCTACATTTGATTAGTATGTAAACTGTGATGAAACCCTTCTTAGGAGGTCATATCACTTGAATGAATGGTTAAATACTGTCTAGAGATGGCTTGGTCTGCTGCACATAGCATTCTGTAAATATGAGGCACATGTAGGAAATACTTTGAGGGCAGCATTGTTTGTAAAGATCTATTTATCCCACTATCTACTGGTATTTTCCAAAGAGGCAACTATACTAACTACTTATCAGTCTTCAAAAGACGGCATGGTACCACAAACTCTCTGTTGTCCTCAGCATCACTGGAAAGACACACACATACATGCATAAACACAGAGTCGCATCAGAGGTTGCAACATCCCCATGGGCCATGGCACTTCTTAAGTGCTAGATCTTGTGTTAAAAGTGTTAAAGTTAACATTATCTGCTCCTTACCATGGCACTATTTTAAGGTTCTGATAAGGATTTTAAAGCATGGATCTAAAAATACTGCAACATGCTTAACCGTAGAGATCTGAGTATCTTTAAAAAATAATGAGTTCCTGGGAGGTCCCTACTGTTAAAAACTGAGATTCTGCTTCCAAGTGATGGGCTCCGGTTAACAATTTTTGAAGTGCTAGCGGAACAGTATGCTTTCTAAAAGGAAATTCTTTACTGGTTGAGGACCAAGAGAAATAGTTGCTTATCAAATTTACTGTAATGATTGTCACTGTTTCTTTGAAACAAGATCACAATCTATTCCTAGTGGAAATGGCAGAATCTTCAGGGCAAGAAATGAAAATGAAAATTACTCAAAATATATAAAGCTATCTCCTCTGCAGCTCTTGGAATGACTGCATTCCAGATTGTTTTCTTCTTGTCTTGTAGGAGCTAGGAAAAATAAACTACTGAGTTGTATCATTACCCTGTGTAAGGAAATAAAAGAATAGAGACAATGTCCCACATGGCAACAACAAAATGAGAATTTGGCAGGAGAACAGTGATCTCTGTCCATTAACTCTCCATGTCACCCAGCAGCCAAGCAGGGAGAACAGCTGAAAGTAACTGCTATTTCTTTTGCTACTGCAATTTATTGGCCGTGTCTACATTAGCAAGTAATGCAGCCCATTAGAAGTGGGTCTGTGAACAGCTGGTGCTCAGGACTCAACATCTTCTGGCATGCATTTGTTAAGTAGTGTGATCTTGTGACTCCAACTTGACAGAGAACGAGTTCTTTCCTTACAATGTGCAAAGGAAACAAGATTCTTCTTTAAAACAAAAATGCCAACCAAACTAAACAACCATCCTTCCAAAAATGAACTATGAATTCCTGCATTTTCTTTCCAGAGGAAGGATAAAGGTCATTACTTCTGTTACTAAATTACAAGATGCAAAAGCCCCTAAACACACATGCAAATTCCGGAGTTGTTGGTATCAAAAGTCCCTAACTTTTATCAAGTCTTTGGCTCTTAAATTTTTGGTAAAAAATCCCTTGTACCGTATTTTAGCCCATATTACAGCTTTTCTGAAATGTTCATATATACTACACTTGTCTGTTATATATCCCTATGCCCAGAGTGGGCTATATCATCTTAGAGCCCTTCAGCAAGACATTTTAGCATCAATGAAACCTCTATGTATAAATTAACAAATTAGATAAAATGACTATTTCAGGCTTGCTAGAATGATGCTGTAGTTGTGACAGAAAAGGAAAATTTGCTCTTCTACAGAGATGGATGAATTTAACTTGTTCTAAGGTTTATAGTGCACTGAATTTAGTAGGGAAAGGGCTTTATGCTTAACCCAAGTTCTGATTTCATCAATTGGAGTGAGGTTTTCTTGACGGCAAGAACTAAGCTTTGTACTAATTTTTGGCTTCATAAAACATTCTTGCCACACAAACTAGACAATTGTTGCTAAAAAGAAGGCAGAAAATACATCATAATAATTCCATGCAATGGTTACGTTTGAAAGAAGGCGAGGGAAATGTCTTAAATACAATTTTAATATTCATGTTCTCTTCAAGGAGAAACTTTGTGGGTTAGTTAGGCTGAACTACTTAGAACAACTGCAGAAGTCACATGATCAACCTCAAAAATATGTTTACAGATAGCTACTGTCACTAGAAGTATTAGGCAACAGTATGTACAAGCCTGATGTCTAATGACTACAGTACTTACACCATCTTGGAAAGAACTACCTTAAACTGAAATAAACAGAGGAGGAAGGCAGTAGCATGCAAACATATTCAAAGTAGGGTCAAAGAATGCCACGAGCTAAACTAGAATGAAAATGACACTGCTGAGAAATGGGTTTTTTGATAGTTTTAAACTCTACTAGCAGCACTTGCATTTAAAAGTGTATAGCAGCATTGGTAATGGATCCTCACATCTGCCTTTAAGTTCCTGGAAGGTTTCTGTAAGTCACCATGTGGTTAATGCATCAGGCATTGTCCTGCTCACCCTAGATGGGCCTGAAGATGAATCAAGAGAGGCTTTGTAGCAACTCTGAGTTGCACAAGATTTTCCTACTAATAAATTTTCCCGTGGCTTTGTCAAGGCAATTTAGTGGTGGCAGCCAGGATGGCGGATATGGAGCAACTTGAATTGGCCTTGGTAAAACAACCCCTCTCTTTATCATGTTTCACGTACACACCAATTGCTGATTAGAATCCTGCTCTGCACATTTTGTCTGAGCAGGTAAGATTGCCTCGGTTCTACATTTACACCTTAATTTATAGTGTAATGGGGTAAAAAACATTATGTGCTTCTACAATACTGAGAGGTGTCTATGGAGCACATGCTGGCACTTCTGCTCTGCTGGGGGAGTGCTTATGCACAAGAACAAAAAACACCACTTTCAAAATACCAAGCATGTCAGGAGACTCTGTCTTTGTACCAGCAAGTTTTGTTAATTTTACTGGGAACGGGTTTTAAGTTCACATGTTAAGACTAACAATCCTAGGTATTTCTTTGGTCTCCAGCTCTTGCTTCTCATTTGGGTCGTGTTTTTGAGAAGGAACCGTCTAAAGAATGTTTTTTCTAACATTTGCCTTTCATCAGCTAGAAAATTTGGCCTTTTCTCTCTTGTTTTCTTCTCTTTTTTAAATTATTTTTTTTAAATGCAAAAGGGATAACCATATCTGTGACAAAACTCTCGTTTTAAACCCACCATAGAATATGAATTAAATTCATGAGGTTTTTATTAAACAAGTAACTGATAGTCTTGTTACTTCAACCATATCCTGGCCTGGTTTTATAAGCCTCACAAAGCCCAAATAGCATGGAAGGAAAACCAGCATGGAATATTTTTACCCTGTCTGACCTAAATTTATGTATTTTTTAGTTTTTCCAAGAGAAAGAAAAGTGGAATAACTACTCCCTCTTCTCAGTTTCTTTTCAGCTTTCATATTTTAACTGTGTTCTCAGCTGCTTGCATGAGTCATGGAGAGCTGGAAACAGGACCTCCTCCCCCCTGTCCAGTATTATTATAACTGCTTCCTCATGAGGAAGCCTGTATGTGCTTTGAAGGATACCACTAGAAAGCCACAAAAATCTCCTGAAAACTTCCTGGTGCCAGAAACCTACCTGGGACCTAATAGAGGAAGTGACAATACCTTAACTGCAAAATCTGATTGCTTGTGAGTGTAATGAAAAGCAAGATATTTAAAGATTTCCATATTGCTTTGTCTGGAAATTTATGCCATTGTTCTTTGGCATTTGCAGATACTTCAGACTGCTGTTGACTTAGTGGATTGTTTTGTGTAATGATGGTATAGAGTTTCACTGGTCTAGGCATAATTTGGATTTGATGCTGTGATGTTCCAAGAAACTCTGAAATCCACAAGCTTTTATGAGAACTGGATGTTCAGTGCTTGCCACGCTGATCCACACTATTCTAGGATAACATGTTCACCGTTGCCTGTTCCTTCCTATGCAGTGTATGTTATATTCAAACCAAATCTCTGTTTGAAAATACCTATAATATTATATTTAGAAACAGGGGAAGCTCATGGCAGAAAACCATTCTTCATTCTGAAACTTCATTTAGAGTGAGTCAGATCCCTCATATTTTGGCTCCCGTCTAGACTGAGCAGAATATATCAAACAGGTCAGGTACCGGTATCAAATGGGCCTGTCAGCTCTATAGCATTTGTAGGCATTATTATGCCTTATGCTGCCCTGTTTCAGTCATGTTAGCTCAAGCTCATCTGCCTCTAAATAGAGCTTCAGTCCAAAATTCCTGAACGTAAGGTCAGACAAGAAGTTTGTCACACTGAAATTACATCTCCCCATCAGAGGCTATTCCCTTTCTCACTAGGCTCTAATTCTTCTTCTCTACACACATTCTGCTTTTACATGAACTCTGGTTTTTGCTATCATTTCACCATTTGTAGAGATCTGACTTCTTATCCTGCAGGCAGCCTTCTCTTCCTGCTCAGTGCAGTTTACTGATCCTCTGGACAATAACAACCTGACTTTAATCAAGACTATACAGGAAAAGCTTTTTTTCTCAGAGAAAGCTTTTAGACGTTACAAGTATTCATGATTCGTTTACCACATTGGGTAATGAAGCAAAGCTAAAAATACCATATGTTCCTTTGACATTGCCCATTCATTACAATAAATGACTGAAATTTCTGTGACTGCAGAACAAAACATGTTTTATGTTTTTGCGTTTAAGTGAAGCTGTGTATAAAGCGCTTTGCCACTTGGAATATCCTCTTAGTGTTTTACATAAGAGGATAACAAAGTTTATTTGGAGAAGGCAGAGAAGCCTGCGGCTTGTTTTCCTCTCATTTTCTTAAATGAATGAGGAGATATCTTAGAATGTGAGATCATGGAAATGTATCTGGCCAAATTTTCTCCATTAGGAAAAAATATAGCAATGAACATTATTGAGACTGCCCTTTGGAACATCACCTTTTATTGGCAATTCACTGCACCAGATAAGCAGAAGTCGTTTCAGTCATCTTCAAACATCCTATGCAATCTGTGTAAGTCTGTTTCAACAACCGAGATTATCAAAGAATAAGAAAGAACTGACACATCGGACCAGATTGTTTGAAGATGTTTATTTTAAGCCATTTCACATAGTCACATTCACTATTTTTGGGGTTTTGAATTCAGAGAAAGATACAATTTTTTTTCTCCAGCAATGAAAGCTGTGCAGGCGGATGCTCTTGCTTGCACAAGAAAAGAACTTACAGTATTTTTGAAAGTACTTTAAAATAAAAAGTTAAAGAAAAAAAACTCAACTAATTTCTTCCTTTCAAGTGCTGAAATGATCTAATGCTATTAATAGAAGATTCTTTCCCTGTGGAAAATTTATTCTTCTATTTAAAGCTACTGGCGAAAAGCTTGAAAGAAGAAAAAATGATGATTCTGACATCTGGCTGTTGATACAGCCTTTGAATGATGAGTTCAGATTATGGCTCTAATGTTTATTTGGAAATAAGGCAGAATAATCGACAAGACACAGTTTCTCCACATAGTTGCATGCAGTGGTGCATACTTGCTAGAAGCCCACCCAGCTTGTCCCTTAGTGCTGAGGGAAGCAAATTTGAGAATACTGCATTGACAGCAGTGAAAAACAGGGTTTTCTTCATGCAGAGAAATGGGCACAGCTAATGAAACAGCAGAACTTCCTCATGCTGCTGAGTAGTGAAGCCTGACCCTGGCCCAACCGGCCCATGATTAGCAGAGCAGGTGTTAGCCTGTCCCCATGATCTTCCTGCAGAGGTATGAAAGTGATACTAGCTGTGATGACATTTTGTGTGGGCACAGGACTAGAAATTCCTGTCACAATAAATCAGCAAATAGAATACCTCCCCAGGAGTTTAAAGAGGACATTTTATACTGAATAGCTCATATCTTGCTTCCAGGCACCTGATCCATTAGGCTTTACTGTTCTGACATGTGCTGGCACTCAGTGATTTCCTTCACAGGCTGACCACACAGCCCAGGTGCTGTTCCAGTGATTTACTCTGGAGTTATGTGAGTTCCATGTCTTGTGCATTCCTGGTGGGATCGCTTAGAGATCATGTTTGCAAAAAACCAGGGGCATATTACCCAAAACATGTGATTCACAATAAAACCACCAAAACCAATACAGAATGCTTAAAGCTGAATATAAACCACATCTTATGATTTTGTTCTTTCTTTTGTTCAGTAAGGAATTGGAAAAAAGAGATATTTGTAAAATGTACAGTGAAGTATTTTGTTAAAGATCTCTGAGCAACTCAAACAAACCAGGGTGCTTAAATATCACTGTAGCATTTGTGTAAGTAGGTGCTCTAAATGGAGCTCTGAAAAGCACTGCCACCTTAGGAGGGTACTGGATAGGAGGAGTTATACATTTCTATGATCTGTGCATGGCAGTGAATTAGATACAGCAACTCAGATTCCCTAACACAACTTTTCTTAAACAAGGTAGGTTAACCCTTAGAAGATACAGACACTAAGTAGGTCTTGGTTTACAGTCTTCGGCTGGCAACCACTCTATCTAGTTTTAGGGCATTTAATGTCATGGTCCAATGATACAAAGTGTAGATCCAGTAGAAATTCACTCTGCCATGTAAAGCATGTTCAAAAAATGCTGATCAATCAGCTTTGTTCATGCAAGCTTTTTGCTGGATCAGGTATCATTTGTCTGTGCCACTTGCACTTCATGCCATATCAAGCTTCGTCTGTCTTCCCGCAGTTGGCATTAATCTGGCACAAAAAGCACAGAGCTGGCATAAACTGTTTCACAGTTCTGGCTGATTTGACAGAAATATGGTCATTTGCCCATGCCTGAGCTGGATGAAACCTGCACTGCTGTTAAAAGCCATGGCGCACAGATCTGGTGTTGCCATCAATCTCTTGTATGATGGCAGAGACTGTCGGTGCCAGAAGGTGATGTGAGACTAATGGAACGTTTCTGTCTGCTGCCCCAGCACAGGGGTCTGGGTGGCAAGAAGCAAAATGAGACATCACATGGTGGCTCTTGCCTCTGTACACATCACTTCTGCTCAGTGACCTCAACTTTCAACAGCAGCTACGTGCTACACGAGCAGCAAGGAGAGAGTTTTCACGGGGTATGAGTCTGTGCTGTGCAGCTCCATCCAGGAAGGCAGCAGGGTGATGCAGAGCAGCTCAATCTTTGGAGCAAAACAGACCATCCTTTTCCTCATGTTTGGTTTTGGCTTTAGGCTTTTTGCTTATGCACTAAAACGCATGCATGCTCCACCTTCCCCAGATTCAGTAGATATTCCATATGTGTCTGTATTCTACATAATACATCTATCCAGTATATGTGTATGCATGCAATATTATACATTATATTATACAATCACATATTGAAAAAATTAAATTATCAAAAAGTCTGCTGGTAATACGGATTTGATTATAAAATAGCTACTTCTCATGTAGGTCAGAGTGAGAGAGGTTTGGGAGCTTGATTTTAGGGTGGCATAGTCAGCATCAGAGATCTTGTAAATCCAACTAAGCTACCTGCCAGATGTGCCCTTGCAGAACCCACTGCAGTGTTTGACTAGTTCAGCCATGCTGTTTCCAACCTGTTCTCAGTAATGCACCTGTATGTTGACTTTCAAATAAAATAAGTTAAGGTACAAGTTATACGTTAAATTTTGGTATCTATTGCAGTGCTGTCTTGAATGTTCATATTTCTAATGCTAAATGTAGGGTGAAAAGATTGTAAACAGAGTTGAACTGCAGTTCCCACTGAAGGGCTCTTGAGCTCTCTTTTCCTGGTATTTTTTCCTTTGATTTTTCTTCTTCTGATTTGTGTTTCCTCTTTTTTTTCCCCTCTCTTCTCTTTCCTTTTTTCTTCCCCTGGAGTTGGCAGAAGGGCAAGGGGAGAAGGGCAGTGCACTTAGTACTTAGTAAACATTAAAAATTAAAAGCTTTGGCAGTTAAGCATCTCCCAATCCAAAACTGGCAAAACTAGCTGAAAAAACCCAAATGTTCCTGTTTCAAATTGCTAACTTGTATTTCCTGAAAATGTTCCAGGCTAGCTGCAGGGCTTAACTTGTGTTTTGACCATTTAAGAAGCAAAATAACTCTCTAACTCCATGATGCACTTTGGCACTCAGCAAATTCATTTTACCATGGCAACTGTAAAGCCACTTTGAGACATACAAACTCTTCAGAAAAGTGGTCCTTGACATCTTGTTCTGCAAACTAACCTGGATACTCCATGGTCATTAAAAACATAAAAAAACCCTACTTAGCTTAGTATCACATATTAGTATCATGTTTTCCAATTGTTGTGTTAATATAACACAGCTGTGTTAATATAAGCTGAGTTATACAGATACACACCCAAAAGCTCTACAAAAGAGGAAAGCTAAGATAAAATGTGTGGTGTGACCTATCTCAGGTTGAGCTAGTGCTGGAAGGAGAGCCTTCATGTCTGAATAGTGGTCCAGCATTCTGCCTTTTAACTTCTTTAGCTAAATCTTGCAGCCCAGCAAATTCTGACTGCAGTCACAGGCCAAGGAAATTCCACAGAATTGCCCAGTGGCCTGATGTATCTTACCTTGCTATGAACATGAAAGAATCCAGAAACTGTGAGGCCAGTACTGTCTGGAATGAGTGGAAGCTGAAGGTGCACAAGTGGATAATGTAGTTGTTGGTTCTCTAAACAGACCTGACTGGTGTGGAGAATGACTGCACTGACAGTCACAGGAAAGTACTACAAAATTATTGTAGTGTGTAGCTGTACATGAGGTGTGTGCGTATTTAGACCTCATTTGTTCAGTAGTTGCCACAGTGTATGTATATGAATCATGTAATGCCTGTATTCTTGGCTAGTTCTGACTACATTCATGTAACCGCTCAGTTACAAAGGAAAAGCTAAGGATTGCCAATACACGCCTTTTTGCAGACTCATTTAATCATCTCTTTGACACCACGGCCTTAGATTCAGTGCAAACAGAAGGACAACTTCACAGCTCTCACAATTTGCAGAATGAGACCTTGCTATACAAGCATAATTTCTTGCCATGATTTTTCTCTAAATAGATTAATCTCTGTAGAAAATGAGCAGAGGCTAATGAGGGCTGAGGCACAGATGGGATGGCACCAGTAGCTACTTCATGCAAACACAGCAAAGTAATAGTTTTTAGCATGACATTTAATACGATCAAGCTCTGCTAGGATGCACAGCTATAGAGGAATTGATTTTGAAGTCAAATATGATGCTGCCTGGCTGTCTTCAGTGGAAATACATGACACATGGTCTATCTCATCTTGCCTTCTTCAATTTAATCACACTTTTAATGAGCAGAAACATAAAAAGTAAACAGTTCGTTTCTCCTCTACAATAATACTAATTTTCTTACTACAGTCTTTACTCTGAATAACTAGGGTTCATTTTAAACCCCTGTTCAATATTTCATTCACAAGCATCTTCCAAGCATTGTTTTGTACCTTTAGCAATGTTCACTTGTGTACTGATAAGCAATGCAAATTTCCTGGGATTTTCTCTCCTCTCAAACAGGGTTCTGTCATGCAGGGCAGGGGGAAGGTCTGTTTCTTGGTTTGCTGATGAATCCAGCTCCATTACCAGTTGAGAGAAAAGCAAGAGCTATGTCTACAAAAATACAATTACATTGTGGGTCATTTATATATTAGCCCACCATTTACAGAAAGTCCCCAAAATCTAAATGTTATTCAGGGATGTGTTGCCTTCTATTATGAATTCTGAATACTGAATAATGAACTACTCCAAAAAAAAAGAGTAGCCCGGTGGGAGAAGCATCGAACTGTATTTCAGTAGTTATGGAATGACAGATACATGTTTGTGTCTTGCTATCTGTGCAAATGACAGTTAACTCCAGCTACTTCAGTGTATTCATAATGGCATTTGGTAAGTTGCCATGCTATTGAATGCATGGAATAATATAATACGGTGTGTCTTTTGGCATAAATTGCCTTCTGAATAATCACAGAAATGCGTATTCACAGTAAACATCTGACTAAAGAAGGCCAAACCCAATTTCTTTGCCTCAACCTATTTAAAATCATGAGTCAGAGATCCAGAATACCAAGCTTGATTAACTGATGGATTGACTTTGGCTTTTGTTTTGCCATCAAGGACTCTCTAGCCTAATAGCTGCCTCCTCATTCCTTGTCTGCAGCCAGGAAGATTAAAAAAAGGTTCAGCTTTTTTTGCATGAAAACTGAAGATTTTTTTGCAACTTCCTGATTCTAGAATTTTATAATCCCCAGTTCCAAATGTGGTGCTCACTATAGTGACAGTTGACAGCTCTGCAGATCCAAAGGCTTTTTACCTATGCTGTCAGTTCATTTAAGACAGCAAAAGCTAGAGCTGGAGAAAATATTTAGGATAAAATTTCTCAGTGACACCTTTGAGTTGAAGAGTATCCTTACCCTCCACCACCAGAAAAACTCTGATTCATATTCCTGTTATGGAACCATTTGTTTCAACTTCCTTCAGTTTCTCAAAGTATGAAATGCTGAACGTTTCCTTCAAATGGAAAATTCTAAAACAGTTTTTCAGTGCTGTCAGCCTAGTAAAATATCAGTTATTCACACAGCTCCAAGGATCTCTGGGCTTTCAGATTGTTGCACTGCTGTCTCATTTTATACATTATAATTAGGTTTCACTGCGCAAATCTCCCTGGAGTACAGCATTTATCGCTTTCCAGATGATTGTTAAATGCTGTATTGAAAGGGAATTATCACCTATCTTCCATCTTCCTGAGAGGAATATGAAAAACAGGGAAAAGTTGTCATTATCTGAGATAATGGAAGAGCTGAGAGGCTCCTGCTGTTTTTCTCCACTTTGGGCAGCTGTTTGCAGTAGTGCAGGTGGAACACATCAGGTACAGCTTACAAAGGTCACTGGGCCTGTGCCATGCAAATAGGCCCAGTCCTAGTTCTCTGGCACTGAAAATAAGGGAGAAGGCTTGTGGCTTGGTGAAGCAGGGACAGAAAGAGTCCCTTGCCTGTATTACTATTGAGTAAAAATCAGAAATTCGCATTCTTGAAGTTTCTAATACTTCAGATCTGTTCATCTTCCAAAGTGCTGCCTAGGTGCTATGCTTGGTGCTTGTGCCTGGATAATCTTGCAACAGCCTGAGATCTACTTTTAGGTAAAAATAGAGTGCTGCAAAAATAGCATTAAGGTCTGCTAGTTCAGTTTTCTGTGAGTGACAGAGCTTATTTCTTCTGAAGAGCCATTAATAGGTTTTGCAAATAGACAATAGAAATTAATTAATTTTCTGGCCCACGTGGTTATTCCGAAGAGGTTGGTAAAGTGAGTCATAAAGGTTCAATAACCCATAGTTTCATTTAACTTACATGACTTCTAAGAAAACCTCAAGATTTTCTGGGGAGG